>LPNX010174128.1:347164-370162 GCA_001517045.1 Pseudotsuga menziesii | reverse complement strand
CTAATACCCCCTAACCTATCTCTCTCTCTCACACACACACATCCCTATGTCTCCCCTTACCACTAACGCCCACTAACCTATCTCTCTCTCTCTCTCTCACATCCTTATGTCTCCCCTTACCACTAACACCCCCTAACCTCTCTCTCTCACACACACACACACACACACACATCCCTATGTCTTCCCTTACCACTAACACCCCCTTACCTATCTCTCTCTCTCTCTCTCTCACATCCCTATGTCTCCCCTTACCACTAACACCCCCTAACCTATCTCTTTCACACACACGCATCCCTTGAGTTTTAAAACAATATAGTTAGGTTGAAGAGAGAGGGGGTGTTAAGGTGCTAAGACTTAGGGAGTGCTTGTTAATTCCCCCTAAACATTGAATGATCCCTTAGCCATGGAACTACCATCTTAAATGCTCCTAAATGCTATTCGAGAAAAATGCCCACTCGTTTTATGTGGTTAAAAAGCGCCCCTATTTTTGTTAACAATAACGAGTGCGTGTTTTGTCTCAGTCTAAATAACAATAGTCCATGTCCGAGAAACACTATATCATATTTCACACAGGTTTCACAGTTTGCCTACAATTTCAGGTTGCAGAAAATGCGCTCATTCTCTTATTCATCACAAGTGTCTAAGTATTTCTTGGAGCATGGTATACATTGAGGAGAAAGAAATAAAGAATTAATTGAGCAAGAAAGAAACCAAGCTTGGGGAATCTCCCATTCAGGAGCACCATAGAGAATCTCCACCATTGTTTTTCTTACAGTTGAGGAGCTAGCAAAGGAAACATTAACTTGGTCATTGTGGTGGACTATGTAGACACAATTGAGCAAGAAAGAAACCAAGCTTGGGGAATCTCCCATTGAGGAGCACCATAGAGCATCTCTACCATTGTCTTTCTTGCAACTGAGAAGCTAGCAAAGACAACATTCTTCCCAATCTCCCCCCTAACTTGAGTATCTAGACACAATTGAGCAAGAAAGAAACCAAGCTTGGGGAGTCTCCCATTGAAGAGTACCATTGGCCATCTTAGCCTTTTTTTATTGCATTTGAGGAGCTAGCAAAGGCAACCTTCCTCCCAATCTTCCCCTTAATTTGAGTATCTAGACACAATTGAGCAAGAAAGAAACCAATCTTGGGGAGTCTCCCATTGAAGAGCACCATTTTTTTTCTTGCATTTGACGATCATCAAAGAAAATATTTCATTGGTCATTGTGGTGGAGTATCTAGACACTTGATTGTTCAAGAAAGAAACCAAGCTTGGGTAATCTCCCATTGAGGAGCATCATATATCATTGATCATTGTGGTGATGGTCAACTCACACAATCGAGCAAGAAAATCAACAAGGAAGAGGATACCCAATGAAATCCTTGAAGAAATTTGAGAAAAGAAAAGAAATGACATGACCAATCGAAGACTCTCTATGGACACTCAACCAATTCTGGTTGTTGTGGATGCCACAGTTCTTCCTACCAATCCCCGTCAAGAAATATAAAAGCATTCGCTTGAGGGTACTTCAGTCTCCATGTCAGTTGAAGAACGAGCACTACATGGCATTGATCAAGGAGTAAAATGTAGGTGCACATGAAGGCCACCTGAAACCTTTGCAGATTTAATTGGATGTGGGTATATAAGTGACGAAGTTAGAGAGACGTTGAATGTCAACCGTATGCTCGAAGAAGACAATGTTATTCAGACCACCCAAGAGGATTTCCAATTTCCACCATCCGACCAACAAAAAGAGACGAAAGGACATGAAGCTCATGTTCAAACACCATACTGACTAGGTGATATGGTACAGGGTGCAGTTGTAGCCTCCCTACCTCCATTAGCAACTTCACGCCAAAGAACTCCAAAATGTATACATATCAATGAAAGTATCATTGGTTTGCTTGAAGGTACACTATCTAAACGCAGTATTGCATATCAATCTCAACAGATACTTGTCAACTATTTTGATTCTAAATGTGATGGAGATAAATGTAGATTATTTATATCGTTGTTAAAATCTAGGTCTATGACTCTTGTTAGGAAAAAATTAAGGATAAAGATGATAAACAGTTCTGAACCAAGTTCTCATGTTGTCAGAAGTTTAGTAGATGCAGTTATTACTATTGGAAAGAAATATCATTCAAAGGATCGCAATGCAGCTCACCGTGTGTTGTCACAATCAGTCATGAACAAAAGTACCAGGGCCCTTCGACTTCTTAAGCCTACATCCAAACTTGTAGGATTGGATATCAAAGCACTCCGTAGGTATTGTTCTAGAAGAGAACAACTTGACTCTGGTCAAACAGATGTATGGTCCTTCATTGGTGTTGGTTGTGGAGCATGATCTTCCATATCCAAAGGTATTATTCTGCTATGTTTGTACCCCAAGTTTACTATACACTCATTCCCCAACCTTGGGGTTTGGGGCAGCGCCCTGAAAAATGGGGTTCGGGGGAAACACCATGGGGAAATATTTTTGGGATGTTTGTTGGCCAACAGTTTTGCGGACCCATGGTATTGGGTTAACCGTAGGTATTTTCCCATTGTATTTCCCCTATAAAAGAAAAGCATTGTAATACGGCTGTGTATGGTATAGTTTAGTATTGTAAACAATCTATGTGATTGTGTGAGAGAGACTGTGAGAGTGTGAAGTGGAAGTGCAGTGGGTTTGCTGCAAGTTGTATCCCTTCATCTTTCTGGATGGTAATAAAAGGATAGGAAATTTCTGTGTGGACGTATCCCATCTTTTGGGTGAACCACGTTATATATGTGTCTCTCTATAATGTGTTAAATGTGTTTTTTGCATCTTGTTTAATGATTTAACTATATATCTATTATTGCTATGCGATCCTGTTTCTAACAATTGGTATCAGAGCCAAAAGGTCTATTTGGCTAGTAAACTCACAAGAAAGAAGGGTTCCTGGTTTGAGTGGGAGCAATGGCAGAAGAAGGAAAGTTTAGGGTCGAGAAATTTAATGCCCAAAACTACCAGTTATGGAAGATGAAAATGGAGGACTATCTATACCTACTGGAAACTATGAAGGATGAAGAATGGGAGGCTCTTGATAGAAAGGCACCGGGAACAATATGGTTGTGCCTAGCTTCATTGGTGGCTTTCAATATTTTGAAAGAAAAAACAACAGAGGGAGTGATGAGTGCATTGGGTAAGATCTACGAAAAACCCTCGCCTTCCAACAAGGTATTTTTAATGAAGCGTTTATTTAATATGAAGATGTCGGAAGGTGGATCTGTTGCTGACCATTTAAATGAGTTTAATACACTTACCAATCAGTTAATTTCTGTAAAAGTGAACTTTGATGATGAGGTTATGGATCTTCTAATCTTGTGCTCATTGCCAGAAAGATGGAATAGTTTGGTCATGGATGTAAGTAACTCTGTCCCTAGTTCAAACACTCTTAAGTTTGATGATGTTGTTGGTGTTATTCTTAGTGAGGAAATGCGAAGAAAAAGAACAGCCGATACATCAGGTAATGCGTTGACCATGGAGAGTAGAGGGAGAAAAAATTAGAGAGGAGGGAGCCCAAGAAATCCTAGCAAGTTTAAAAAGGGCAGATCCAAGTCTAGATTCAGAAAAATAGAGTGTTGGAACTATGGTAAGAAAGGACATTTGAAGAAAGACTACATAGCTCCAAAGAAGAAAGGAGACATACATCAAGAGACTACCTAGGAAGTGAATGCAGCAAGTGATGTGTTACAAGATGCTTTGATTCTTGCATTAGATAATACTAGTGATTACTGGATAGTAGTTTAGGGGATTCATGTCATGCTACACCCCATAGGAAATTATTTCATGATTATGTTCAAGGTGATTTTGGGCATGTTTTATTGGGGGATGATGGACCATGTAAAACTGTTGGAAAGGGTAAGGTACGAATTAAGTTAAATAATGGAATTGAATAGATGCTAAAAGATGTAAGGCACATTCCTACCATGAAAAGAAATCTGATCTCAACAGGGCAGTTGGGAGATAGCAGTTGTTTGTCAACGTTTGGAGAAACGTGGTGGAAGATCACTAAAGGATCAGTGGTAATAACAAAATGAGATAGGGTAGGTACGTTATATTTATGTCCTCATCATACTAATTATTCTATTTCTATAGATTCCATAGAAACAGGTGCAACGTTGTGGATCATAGGCTTAGCCACATGAGTGAGAAGGGGATGCATATTCTCCACTCAAGGAAACTTCTTCTAGATCTGAAGCAGATAAGTTTGGAATTCTGTGAGAACTGTGTTTATGGAAAACAAAAGAGAGTTATATTTCTCAGGGTTGGGAAACAAAAGAAGAGTGAAAAGTTAGAGCTTGTCCATACAGATGTATGGGGACCAACTCAAGTACAATCCCTTGGTGGATCTCATTATTATGTTACTTTTATTGATGATGCAACTAGAAAAACTTAGGTTTATTGCATTAGCCAAAAATCTGATGTGTTTGATACTTTTAAGAAGTGGAAAGATTTGGTTGAGAATGAGACAAGAAAAAGGTTGAAATGTCTCATATCTGATAATGGAGGTGAATACTGCAGCAAGGAGTTTGACAGCTATTGTTCACACAATGGGATTCACAGAGAGAAGATAGTCCCTGGAACACCACAACAAAATGGTGTGTCAGAAAGGGTGAACAGAACGGTGATGGAGCATGCAAGGTGTATGAGATTGGCATGCAGGGTTTCCCTTACAGTTTTGGGATGATGCTATAAACATTGTTGTTTATTTAATAAACAGAGGGCCTTCAAGCGCTTTAGATGGTGGGATTCCAGAGGAGGCATGGATAGGTAAACACATAAAATACTCATTTCTGAGAACTTTTGGTTGTGAAGCAGTTATCCATATTGATAAAAATTATAGAACAAATATTGAATCTAAATCCATGAAATGTACCTTTATTGGATACGTGGTTGATGATTTTGGTTATTGCTTATGGGATTTTGGAAATCACAAAATCATTAGGAGTAGAGATGTAGTATTCAATGAAAAGGTTATGTACAAAGATCAGTTGCAGGGAAAGAAAGTGGAAAAGGAAAACAAAGAGTACACAGTGCTTGATGAAATCAAAGAAAATGAAGTTCCAAAGGCACCATAAATTCAAGAACATCAATAGGTACCTGAAACTCCTGGAACTGTAAGAAAATATACTAGGTTAAGTAGACCCCCTGAACTATTCTCTCCTTCACTGGATTATTTATTGATGACTGATTCTGGTGAACCATAATGTTATGAAGAAGCAATGCAGTAGTAGAAACTAGAAAGAAGTGGGAGAAAGGAATGGATGAGGAGATGGACTCATTGGTAAGAAACCAGACTTGGGATTTGGTTAAGCTGCCTACAGAAAAAAGGGCATTGCAGAATAAATGGGTCTATAGGTTGAAGGAAGAATATGGAGGAAAGAAGTGGTAAAAGGATAGACTTGTTGTAAATGGGTTTACAGAAAAGAAAGGTATAGACTTTGATGAAATATTTTGTCCTATTGTTAAAATGACTTCAATTAGAACTATTTTAAGTCTAGTGGCGGTAGAAGACTTGCATTTGGAACAATTAGATGTAAAAACAACCTTTCTCCATGGGGATTTGGAGGAAGATTTTTATATATAGTAGCCATAGGGGTATGAGGTCAAAGGGAAGGAGAGTTCGGTTTGCAGGTTGAAGAAGAGCTTGTATGGCCCAGAGAAAGCTCCAAGGAAGTGGTATTTAAAATTTGATAAGTTTATGACAGAACAAGGTTATGATAGATGTCATTCTGACCACTGTTTTTATTTCAAGAGGCTAGATAAAAAAAGATATATTATCTTTTTATTGTATGTGGATGAAATGCTTGTTGCAGGGTCTAACATGCAGGATATAAATGTGCTCAAAAGCAAACTAGCTAAATAATTTGCGATGAAGGATTTGGGTGCTGCAAAGCAAATCCTTGGTATGAGAATAACAAGAGACAGAAAAAATTGCAAATTGATGTTGTCTCAAGGTGAGTACATAGAAAATATGTTTCATAGGTTTAGAATGCAGAATGCAAAACTAGTTAGTACACCTTTAGACAACCATTTCAAACTAAGTAAGGAGATGTGTCCAGAGAAACAGGAAGCGATAGATTACATGTCCAGGATTCCCTATTCATCAATGGTTGGAAGTTTGATGTATGCCATGGTGTGCACAAGACTAGATATTGCACATGCAGTGGGAGTTGTGAGCAGGTATATGAATAATCTAGGTAAATACAATTGGAAAGAAGTACAGTGGATTCTCAGGTATTTGAGAGGTACCACTTCTCATGCATTAAGTTTTGGAGGTTCAGACAATGTTCTATAGGGACATGTTGATGCAGATATGGCTAGTGATAAAGACAGTAGGAGGAGCACCATAGGGTATGTGTTTACTGTGGGTGGAACAACACTAAGTTGGATTTCAAAATTGCTACAGGTTGTTGCACTTTCAACAACAAAAGCGGAGTATGTTGCTGCTATAGAGGCTAGTAAGGAGATGATTTTGTTGCAGAGATTCATGGAGGAATTGGGTAAGAAGTAGGAGAATAACATGTTGTACAGTGACATCCACAGTGCCGTTCATATTGTAAATAACTCGGCCTTTCATTCAAATAATAAACATATACAACTCAAGTACCACTTCATAAGATCTGTTCTAGAGGAAGAAATGTTAAAATTGGAAAAGATACATACTAGCCAGAATCGTCCAGACATGTTGACAAAAGGAGTAACCAGAGAGAAACTGAGTTCAGGCTCAGTTTTTATTGGCCTTCAAGCATGAAGGTGGAATTAAGATATTTTCCAAGTCCAAGGTCCAGAGCATAGTCCAGCAAGTGCATCAGTGGTGGAGTTGTTGTGATCGGTCTCCAAGTGGGAGATTTTTGGTTGTGGATCCTGATCTTCCAGATCTAGAGATATTATTCTGCTGTGTTTGTACCCCAAGTTTACTATACACTCATTCCCCAAACTTGGGATTTTTTTTTGCCAATAGTTTTGCGGACCCATGGTATTGGGTTAACCATAGTATTTTCCCATTGTATTTCCCCTCTAAAAGAAAAGCATTGTAATACAGTTGTGTATGGTATGGTATTGTATTGTAAATAATCTTTGTGATTGTGTGAGTGAGACTGTGAGAGTGTGAATGTCACGTCCCCATGCCTCCGACAGGCAAAGAGGATGCGAATCCGAGCTTTGACTACCTGGGCTAAAGCCCTATGAACATGTACAGGCATAAAAATGCTCAAACAGAATGTTGAAAATGGAATTGCATTGAAGCAAAAACATGCACAGATGTAATTATTTCTCATACATAGCCACAGTTAATTATCATGCACAACGAAATTAACATGCGTTCACACAAGCATTCATTTAACATGTTCATTATATTCATCAGCAGAATTCATGATTGCAGAAGTAAAATGGGCAAGATCACTTATCTTATGATGAACTCGATCCGCAACCAGCTACATCGCTGCAACGTTCCACCCAACCATAGGCCAGCGTGCTCCTTAATCTCTCAGCAACGCTACCACCCCCGAGCTGGGCATGATTCTCCAAGGAATAAGGGAAATAGCAGACTGACACATAGCCAAGGATACACAAACATAGCCAAGCCAACACAGTTGGGTTTATCAAGCCATTCAAGAGCTGGGAAAGACTAAATGCTAAGCTAGTGGGCTCATTGCAGAGCCAAGAACACCTACACTAGAACTAGCCTGACCTCTAAGACACCCACCCACACCCAACACAAGGAATCAGTCCCTTCTCTGCTACACAGTCCCTCAGGGCCTGCATTCCCTTCCAGTGCTATTTAGGGGTGATGGAGAAGAAGGCCAACCCTCTAGCTCTGTCTGTGTGGTTTCCAGCCACCAGGTTTATCAAGCAACCCAATCCAACATCCCTACTCCATACACAGTCCGAAGACCAACCATTGCACTCAGGCAGTCAAGCAGCAATTACAGCTTAAACAGGGAGGACGACTCCCAACAATCCGCAGCCGCCTCAAGGCATAACAGCAACCACGGCTCATGGCATGGGGAGTACGACAGTCCCACAAATGCATCAGCAACACCATCGCAACAGGGAAAAATCCATAGCCCGTCCTGGGCAACAAAGTCACCGGGAAAACATACGTAGACCACGCTGAGAAAGAATTTACAGAATTTCAAACGGTACGTGAGATGAGCAGAGTCCCGTCCCAAAACATAGAGAAGCCACAATGAAACACACTGCAATGTAAGGGAACCACAGTAGGCCCCAAATCAATCCGTGAGGAACGCATATACTCCTTCCATCCGCAAAATCCGTAAAGGAACAAAATTGCGTGAATGACTTCCGAAAATAATCCCGTGCATGAGTGTAAAATGACCGAAATTGGTCCCTGCGTGAGGATGGACAAACAACAGGAAGAATGGCGTCTTGGAGTCCGTGGGTGTTCTGCACAGGCACGGAGGAAGAAGAAAAATGTCTACGTGCGTGAAGAGAATGCATTCCCCCCAATGTGAGGTTCAATCCACCGCTGGAGTGTGAGTGTGGGCATGGAATGACAGTCCCGCCACACTCCACTCCCAGCCATAACTGCCTCAACTAACTGTAGCAGTTATTAATGAGAATGGTTGCAACAAAACAAGGGAAGAAGACACATGGGTATTTTCCCTCATTGGCCAAGGTTTGACAAATTTCCCCCACATCCTTATCCTTGTGAAAATCATGCCCCTTTCTCATTTTAGTTGTCGTGATCGTAGCTGGTCGGGTTCATTTAATTAATTATAGATGCATATTTACATGATGACCAACATAATATATTCCGCATGCCCCGATATACCATCGGTGACAAATTTAAGTCCAAAACATAACATACCCGATCAATGGTGGGGCCTTGGCCTTTAGCTCCACACCATGATCATTTACAATATATACATCATATACATCTATAGCAACGGGGTCAAAACTGGGGTGTTACATTCCCCTCCCCCTTCAATAGCACTGTCCTCAGTGCTTTACAAAATTTGAACAAAATGCTACACTGGTATCGCCTCAGTGTTCCGTAGAATTGAACAAAAATGGATGTGCCAATCGCATAGCATCCTCTAGCTCCCATGTGGCCTCTTCAGGTCCGTAGTGCTCCCATTGCACCTTTACCTGCCCTATGGCTCGGTTCCAGAGCATTGTGACCTTCCTGTCGAGGATGCGCATTGGCTCGATTCGGAACTCTCCCTCGGGTTCCACCTGAATCACATCCCAATTTATCACATGGTTAGGATCATGTACATATCTCTTAAGAAAAGAAACATGGAAAACATTATGAGCTCTAGTGCTATTAGGCAATGCAAGTCTATATGCAACTGGCCCTATTCTTTCAAGCACTTCAAACGGCCCACAGTATCTTGGTGACAACTTGGCACAAATTCCAAGTTTCAAGGAACTCTTCCTTGCCCTCACTCTGAGGTAAACATGATCCCCAATCCTGAACTCTCTGTTCACCCTATGCTTATCTGCATAGCTTTTCTGTCTGTCCTGTGCTACCTTCAGCTTCTGTCTGATCCTTACAACCTCTTGCTCCATTTCCTTGAGCAATTTTGGTCCAAGCACAGTCCTGTTTACTGGATTATCCCAAGTCACTATTGTCCTACACCTTCTTCCATACAAAGCTTCATACGGACTCATCCCCAAGGATGCTTGATGTCCATTATTATAAGCAAACTCTACCAAGTGTAAGTAATCTTCCCACTTGGTTGGTTTGTCCATCACGTACATTCGAAGCATGTCTTCAAGCACCTGATTAACTCTCTCTGTCTGACCATTTGTCTGGGGATGGTATGCAGTGTTGAAGTTTAGCTTTGTACCCAAATCTGCAAACAACCCCTTCCAAAAGTTGGAAGTGAACTTGACATCCCTGTCAGAGACTATTGCCTTCGGCAATCCATGCAATTTGAATATCTCCTTCATGAAGATATTTGCAATATCATCAGTCTTATGCATAGACTTAATCGGTATAAAATGTGCTGCCTTCGTCAACTTGTCTACCTAAACCATGATAGAATCATGTTGTCTCCAAGTCATCGGCAATCCTGTAATGAAGTCCATGGAAATAACTTCCCATTTCCATTCCGGAACTGGCAAAGGCTGCAACAAACCTACTGGATGTTGATGTTCAACCTTCACCTGTTGACATTTCATACACCTCGAAATGTATTCAGCCATGTCCTTTTTCATTCTTGGCCAAAAGTACTGCTTTCTAGTTGTAGCAATTGTCTTTTGATATCCTGGGTGACCAGAATACAGAGCTTGATGGATTTCATCCATGACAACTCTCCTCACATCTGCTACATCTGGAACATAAATTCTACCTTTATAAGTGAGAAGTCCATCTTCTTCCAATTTATATCCCTCATACCTCTTCTCAAGACTTTGCTGCTGCAACTTGTCTTTTACCTGTTCATACAATTCATCTCCAGCAACATGACTAACAATCTGCTGCCTCAAATCTGATTGGAAAATACTAAGAGATGCCACATGCATTTCTTGCATTTTCCTGCTAAGTGCATCAGCTACCTTATTCTCTTTCCCTTTTATGTGCTTGATTTCAAAATCAAACTCACATAAAAACTCTAGCCATCTTGCTTGCCTAGCATTCAGAGTAGGCTGATCAAACAAATATTTCATTCCACATTGATCCGTTTTGAGCTCAAATCTTCTACCCATCAAGTAATTCCTCCACATCTTGAGAGCATGTACTATGGCTGCAAGCTCTAGATCATGAGTGGCATAGTTTTTCTCATGCTCCTTAATCTTTCTTGACTCATAACATATCACGTGGTTGTCTTGCATAAGGACTCCTCCAAGCCCTTGTCCGCATGCATCAGTACACACCACAAAATCTTTCTCTGGATCTGCAACTTTCAATACTGGTGCCCTAGTGAGAAGATTCTTCAACTGCTGGAAGCTTTCTTCACACCTCGATGTCCATTCAAACTTCATCCCCTTCTTTTGCAAAGAAGTGATTGCATGTGCAACTTTGGAGAATCCCTCAATGAATCTCCTATAGTATCCTGCAAGTCCCATAAAATACCTTACATCTGTCACATTTCTTGGAGTAGGCCAATTCATAATGGCTTCAATCTTTTCAGGGTCCACAGATATACCCTCCTTTGAGATAATGTGACCCAAATATTGAATTCTATCTCTATAGAAGTCACACTTGCTCAGCTTTGCATACAGCTGATGCTCCCTGAGCAAATTCAATGTCAATCTCAAATGCTCTTCATGCTTTGCCTCATTCTTAGAATAGACAAGAATGTCATCAAGGAAAACAAGAACAAACTTATCCAAATATTTGCTGAAGACACTATTCATAAGGCACATAAATGTAGCTGGTGCATTTGTGAGACCAAATAGTACCACTACAAACTCATAATGCCCATACCTTGTCCTGAAGGCTGTCTTATGAATGTCTTCATCCTTGATTCTCACCTAATGGTAACCAGACCTCAAGTCAATCTTGGAAAATACCTTTGCTCCTCTCATTTGATCAAAGAGGTCATCAATCCTAGGCAAAGGATATTTATTCTTCACGGTAACCTTATTCAATTGTCTGTAGTCAATACATAACCTGAGTGTACCATCTTTCTTCTTTACAAACAAAACCAGTGCTCCCCAAGGAGACACACTCGATCGGATATACTTCTTGTCCAACAACTCTTGCAATTGCATCTTCAATTCTAGCATCTCCGGTGTACTCATTCTATAAGGTGCCTTGGACACTGGTGCTACTCCTGGTACAAGTTCAATCGTGAAATCAATGTCCCGTTTTGGAGGAAGCCCTGGAATCTCATCAGGAAACACATCCCTGAATTCTTGTAGCACCTAATAGTCCTCCAACCTAGGAGTTTCATCTCTCATTTCCTCCAAAATTTGAGTTGCATACAACTGGCAACCCTTCCTACAGAACTTCTTTAACTACATTGCTGAAACCTGCCGTATTGAAATCACCTTTGGAATACCTTTCACAACTACTAGGTTTCCTTCTTCGTTCAGGCATTCAAAAGTCTTATTGTAGCAATCAAGCTTCACCCTGTGAGCTTCTAACCAATCCATTCCAATGAGAACATCATAGGAACCAAGCGGTAGAACATTCAGGTCAACACAAGTGACCAATCCATTCATGACCAATGGACAGTTCTCTACCACTTCACTGACCTTTCTCTTAGTTCCAGTGGCTAACTGAACTAACCAAGACTTCCTATGATTTACTTTCTTAAAAGCACAAATATCCACCACTCTAGGAGTAATGTAACTGTGAGTAGAACCAAGGTCAATCAAAATAGAAACAGGTTGCTCAGCAATCTTACCTGCAACTTCAACCACAGCTGACTGGTGATCTGCTTGGCGATCCTCCAGTGCCACATAGATTCTAGGAACTGTCCTTGCTACTTGACCCACTCTTTTTGCTTCTTGAATGTTATAAGCTGGCCTTGCACTTTCATTTTCGAGTGGACAATTTCTACGCATGTGGGGTCCTCCACATTTCCAACATTGAAGTGGCCCTCTATTCTTGTTGTGGATCTTTAGGATTTTCTCCTGTCATTCCAACTGGCTTACTCGCAGCTTGAGATGGCTGCTTCTGCTAATTCCTGAAATTAGAAGGTTTGAAGCCTTTCTTCCTTTGGTCAAACTTCTCGTTCTTCTTGTCCTTCCATGCCCTATGGTAATCAGGTTTACCTTTGCTTTGCTCATAGCAATACTTAGCCTTTCTTATTGATTCTTCAAGAGTTCTAGGTTCATAAAACTCAATTTGATCTTTGTAAGACTGAGGTAATCCACTCAAAAAACGCTGGACCTTTACCTTTTCATCTCTGATGTACCGGACATACCTCAACAGCTCCAAAAACTTATTAGCATACTATTCCATGGTCTGCTGTCCCAATCTCAACTCATGGAACTCCTTAATCTTGTCATCATAATACCTGTCAGATAGGTATTTCTGCTTGAAATACTTCTTGAACTGTTTCCACTTCAGTTTCCTTTCACTGATCCTCCTTACTTGCTTGAAGTGTTCCCACCAAATGGATGCTCTTCCATTCAGATTGAATATGGCAACTCTTGCCTTCATGTTTATTGAATAGTCATGCACTTGAAAGTACTTCTTTATCCCAAGAAGCCAAGCTTCAGCTTCTTGTCCAGTCTTTACCTCACCATCAAATGCAGGAGGTTTAGCTTTCTTAAATTCATCTCGAGAGCGATCCCTATGGTGTCCCTTTCTTTTTCTTCTATAGGAAGAAGAGCTTGAATCCCCACTGGATTCTTCAGAATCAGATGATCCACTAGAAGTCCTTCTCCTTCTCCTAGTACTGCTCTTACTGCCTTCGGGCCTTGCTGTATCTCGTCTAGAGTCTATCTTCTTATGCAAGTCTTTCAAACTCTGCAACATAGCAGCATTCAACTGATGCTGCTTTTCCTGGGCTTTAATCAAACTTCTCATGGTAGCTGCAACATTTGACGGTGTCTCTTGGAATCTCCTTCCATTAGACTCAATGTCATCATTTCTATTACGAACATTTTCTCCCATGGCATCTCGTGCATGCTCATAGGAATCCCGAGCATCATACCCATCATGGGTCCTCATGACTGAACCACCACTTACTTACCCAACTGCACTACCTGGAATACTGCCCTGGAAGGTGACTATGATTCTGCAAACGTGTTAATAACACAAATGTTAGATGCATAACATTGATATAAATCAGAATCACTTACCTTCTCCTGGAACATTCATAAAATAACAATTTGCCCAAATACTAGATTATCTTCCTCAAGAACGTCTATCTGAGGGGGACGACGCGGGTCGAGGGCAGCGCCCTCGTTTTTTTTTTTTGTTGTAAATTATTGATTTTTGTGCAATATGGTGCATAAGATTGCAGCTGCCTCTTTTCTCCTTTTTAGCCCTGAAAATTCACTGAAAAACAGCTGAAAAATCCCTCAGAAACAGTCGAAATCTGCTGAGAAATCCCATGGAAAAACTCAGAATTTTCCTTTCCTTCTCATCGGCTGTCGGATGTCTTTCCACATCAGAATTCTTAGCGCTTTCACTTCCGTAATGATGGACACTCAATCACTTTCTCTTCCGATTGATGAACTGATTGACCAGCGTCGGCAGTCTTTCTAATCGGAAGCTTTATCGCTTTGGCTTCCGCAACGGCGGACGCTCAATCAGTTTCTCTTCCACAACGGCGGCTCTCGGAATCATTTTCTCTTCCGCAACGGCGGCTCTCGGAAGCATTCTTTCTTCCACAACGGCGGCTCTCGGAAGCATTCTTTCTTCCAATCGGTACTCTTTTTCTTGCGGCGTCGGCTGTCTTTCTCATCGGCCAGCTAACGCCTTTGGCTTCCGCAACGGTGGAAGTTTACTTCGCCAACTCTTTCGATTGGTGAACCAACTTCGAGCCTTAACATTTTTGACGCGTCGGCGATCGGAGGACTTTCCCATCGGAAGACTTATTGCTTTCGCTTCCGCAACGGCGGACGGGAAACCACTTTTTCTTCCGCAACGACGGAAGAAATTTCCACGATTTTCTTCACGTTTTCTTCAACCGTCGGAAGACTTTGCGGTTTGGGCTTCCACAACGGTGGACGGGAAATCAATTTCTCTTCCGCAACGGCGGAAGAAATTTCCACAAACTCCTCCGACTGTTCCAACACTTAGACTATTTTTTGTTGAATTTGTAGTCGGATTTCCACTGGGCAGAGAGGAATACTACCTCTGTCACTGCAGCCTTCATGGCTCATGTAGGCCCATGTTGCAACATGAGCTCTGATACCATACTGTCATGTCCCCATGGCTCCGACCGGCAAAGAGGATGCGAATCCAAGCTTTGACTACCTGGGCTAAAGCCCTATGAACATGTACAGGCATAAAAATGCTCAAACAGAATGCTGAAAATGGAATTACATTGAAGCAAAAACATGCACAGATGTAATTATTCCTCATACATAGCCACAGTTAATTATCATGCACAGCGGAATTAACATGCGTTCACACAAGCATTCATTTAACATGTTCATTATATTCATTAGCAGAATTCATGACCGCGGAAGTAAAATGGACAAGATCACTTATCTTATGATGAACTCGATCCACAACCAGCTACGTCGCTGCAACGTTCCACCCAACCATAGGCTAGCGTGCTCCTTAATCTCTCAGTAACGCTGCCACCCCCGAGCTGGGCATGATTCTCCAAGGAATAAGGGAACTAGCAGACTGACACATAGCCAAGGATACACAAACATAGCCAAGCCAACACAGTTGGGTTTATCAGGCCATTCAAGAGTTGGGAAAGACTAAATGCTAAGCTGGTGGGCTCATTGTAGAGCCAAGAACACCTACACCAGAACTAGCCTGACCTCTAAGACACCCACCCACACCCAACACAAGGAATCAGTCCCTTCTCTGCTACACAGTCCCTCAGGCCCTGCATTCCCTTCCAGTGCTATTCAGGGGTGATGGAGAAGAAGGCCAGCCCTCTAGCTCTGTCTATGTGGTTTCCAGCCACCAGGTTTATCAAGCAACCCAAGCCAACATCCCTACTCCATACACAGTCCGAAGACCAACCATTGCACTCAGGCAGTCGAGTAGCAATTACAGCTTAAACAGGGAGGAAGACTCCCAACAATCCGCAGCTGCCTCAAGGCATAACAGAAACCACGACTCATGGCATGGGGAGTACGACAGTCCTAAAAATGCATCAGCAGCACCATTGCAACAAGGAAAAATCCACAGCCCGTTGTGGGCAACAAAGTCACCGGGAAAACATACCTAGACCACGCTGAGAAAGAATTTACAGAATTTCAAACAGTACTTGAGATGAGCAGAGTCCCGTCCCAAAACATAGAGAAGCCACAATGAACCACACTGCAATGTAAGGGAACCACAACAGGCCCCAAATCAATCCATGAGGAACGCATATACTCCTTCCATCCGCAAAATCCGTAAAGGAACAAAATTGCGTGAATGACTTCCGGAAATAATCCCATGTGTGAGTGTAAAATGACCAAAATTGGTCCCTGTGTGAGGATGGACAAACAACAGGAAGAATGGCGTCCTGGAGTCCGTGGGTGTTCTGCACAGGCGCAGAGGAAGAAGAAAAATGTTTGCGTGCGTGAAGAGAATGCATTCCCCCCAACGTGAGGTTCAATCCACCGCTAGAGTGTGAGTGTGGGCATGGACTGACAGTCCTGCCACACTCCACTCCCAGCCATAACTGCCTCAACTAACTGCACCAGTTATTAATGAGAGTGGTTGCAACAAAACAAGGGAAGAAGACACATGGGTATTTTCCCTCATTGGCCAAGGTTTGACAAATTTCCCCCACGTCCTTATCCTTGTGAAAATCATGCCCCTTTCTCATTTTAGTTGCCGCGATCATAGCTGGTCGGGTTCATTTAATTAATTATAGATTCATATTTACATGATGACCAACATAATATATGCCGCATGCCCCGATATACCATCGGTGACAAATTTAAGTCCAAAACATAACATACCCGATCAATGGTGGGGCCTTGGCCTTTAGCTCCACACCATGATCATTTACAATATATACATCATATACATCTATAGCAATGGGGTCAAAACCGGGGTTTTACAGTGAAGAGGAAGTGCAGCGGGTTTGCTGTAGGTTGTATCCCTTCATCTTTTTGGATGGTAATAAAAGGACTGGAAATTTCTGTGTGGACGTAGCCCATCTTTTGGCTGAACCGTGTTATATATGTGTCTCTCTGTAATGTGTTAAATGTTTTTTTTGCATATTGTTTAATTATTTAACTATATATCTGTTATTTCTCTGTGGTCCTGTTTCTAACACTTGGCAAGTTGCCACACCTCGATATGAAGTTCATTGATGCGGTAAAGGGACTGGTGAACGATTTTTGGCATGACAATAGTATATCTTCATCCAACCAAAAAGATGTACTAAATTTGAGAAGAGGTTCAAGGGATCGTGATCCCCACATTAAACATTTTCTTGACATGACGCAAACTGAATTATATGAGAGATTTAGGCATGAACATAATGAACTTAAATTGGGCCAAAGATCCTTCGAGAAATGCAGACCATGGTATGTTAAAATAAGCACAACTCATAACACATGTTGTTGTTGATATCACATTGAGTACGATTATTATTATGACACATATATATGTATATTGCGTGTATTGCATAACACTCTTGTGCAGGAATGCTCAACTACATTGCCATCGACATCATCTAGAGACTTTATTCATAGCATTTTGTTAGAAGGACAAAAGGTTGCACTTTTTATCAAAGGCCTTGCGTAGATGGACATGCCCAAGGTGTGGTGGAATGGAATTTTTGGACAAATGCATACATGTCACTGATGAGCATGAACTTGGGAGACATGAAGTGAACTTGCATTCATTCAAATATGTCACGTATGATATCGGTGGAGGGAATGAAAGAAAAAAAATGCAATTGGTCACCTCTCAAGTTAGTAATGAGTTCCTGAATAGTATTTTTTCTTCATGTATTGCTAGTTCATATATGTAACAAACTATTGATTTGTACATCTTTATTGTTGATCTACCAAGTGCTGGTTTGCACTTCATAAAGGAATTCTTTGAAAAGACACAATAATATGTAAAGCATGTGCATGTGGCTCATTGGCAAGATGAGCAGTTTAGAACGTATAGGGATACATTTCCTATTGGAACTATATTATCGGTGGTCGATTTTGTAGAAAACTACACTCTTCAACCATAGAACGAGATTCAAAGTCAATATTATCACTCAGACCAGGTCAACATAATGGTCCATATCACCTATAGACATGTGGCAGATAGTACTGAAGAGAAAAGGGTTATATTGAAGGATATCACTTTTACATAAGTGATGACATGTTTCATGACTTGGATTTTGTACAACACAACTTTCAATTGTTCTACAATCACCTAGAGGATAACAACATACATATGGAACAACATTGGATTTGGTTTGATGGTTGTGCGGGGCAATTCAAAAATTATTGTGTCTTCTAATGGATGTGTATTCTCCACAAGCGGCACAAGGTGCCACATATTTGGAACTATTTTGAGACCGGACACGAAAAAGGGGAACATGATGGAGTAGGTGCATGCATCAAGACTGCATTACGTAGGCAAGAGATGAAATTCAAACTATTTTTCTCATCTGAGATGCAAAGAACATTGTTGCATGGTGTTCTTCAGTAAAATGGCAAGGAGCCAGAAGGAAAGAAGACAAATCATCTCAAAAAAAACATGTTCATAGATATTTTGGGAGGTGGTTGATGTAGATCGATCACATCTATATGAGTGTAAGACCGTCCTAGGAACTCGTGCATTCCATTCAGTTAGAATGTCAGACAATGCTATAGTTGAAATTTGGACAAGGAAACTCTCTTGTTTTTGTTATCCATGTAACAATGATGAATGGGACAACTGTGAATCCACAAATTGGGTTGACAACTGGGATTGTGTATCACTCCCCATTGATCAGTAAATAACTACAGAATTATCCCATTTGGAGAAGGGCCAGTCGAGTATTTCACATGACTATGACCACATTTCAAATCTTGTACAATCCAGGTTAGACTATTATGTTGATAACTTTGAATCCTAGGTCTGCACTTTATTTGATGCAAGGCACATATAAGAAGTGGTTTCCCCGAGGGGAAATGAATGACACACTGACTACTAGATGGAATGTTGCTTGGATGGGAAGCAGACCCTTATTGTCTCATTAAGCGACTCTAAGGGCAATGATTTTCCAATTGGGTTGATGGTTATCAAAGGGGAATAATTGACATAGGTTGCCCATGCACGAAAGAAAAAAGTTTATGTAATTCAAGATTCTAGACCAAGTCAAATTGTATACCATTATACAAAATTAGTTATTGGCACAAAAATCTAGCTGCAAACAATTCCAAGAAAGAGCTCATCAAAGTTACGATACTTATTGCCTTACTCCGAGCACAAGAGACTAAAGGATACCATTTCTATTAGAGGTGATCCCGATGGTCTAGTCGAATGACCACATGTAGGTAGTCAAGTATTTTGGTTTCATGGTCTTATTGATTATTTACAACTTCATTGATTGACTGCTTGATAGATTGATAAATTGAATAGACTTCTACAACTTGATAAATTTCTCAAGCTTCATCATGGATTTGTTGTATTATATTCATACTTACATGACTCATGCCATATAGCCCAAGATAATTATCTAGCACTCTATCTGGGATATGTCTATTGCATCTGCCTTGAATCTTGAAGTTGGTCCTATAAGGACATCTCCTTGAATCCTATAATTTGTTTATCCATGGGAGCCGTGTAGTTAAGGAGTGGTAATCCTAGCCTAATAAACATTGCCAATCATAGCTTACAAACCCTATAGCCAATCCTAGTAACTCTAGTTTGCACAGTAAACCATAGTTTGCATTCTAAACCATATAAACCCTGGTTTGGAGCCTAGAAGTAGGAATTCTATACCCCGGGTAGGGATTCAACAGGTGTCCCTAAAATCCTATAGGAGGTGGGATTCAATGTTCCATAGAATGATGGTCATGGTTCGGATCGATGAACCTCGAACGCCGTAGGTTTCAGGACATTGGGATAGTGCTAGGGGTGTCCCTCTACTCTAGGTCCATGGACAAGGGATCGTATTTTAGGTCAATTTTGGAAACTAGGGTTTTTCTCAATAAGGGAATTAAAATTTTTGCACATAGGGGTCAACTTTTCAAATTCCTCGATCATGAACATGTGGCTAGCGTTCCTGCATGGAACCTCCCTAAAAACACTTGCATGAACCAATGGAACCCCATTTTGATGCACAGTTTCCATTCTATGCCCCGGGTAAAGATTCAACAAGTGTCCTTGAAAGCCAGTAGGAGGTGGGATTCAATGTGCCATAGAATGATGGTCATGGCTTGGACCAACGAAACACAGACTCCATTGGATTCAGGACATCGAGATAGTGATAAGGGTGGCCCTCTACTTTAGGTCCATGGATAAGGGATCATTTTCTAGGTCAATTTTGGAAACTAGAGTTTTTCTCAGTAAGGGAATGTGAAATTTTTGCACATAGGGGTCAACTTTGCAAATTCCTCAACCGTGAACATGTGGCTAGATTTCTCACATAGAACATCCCTAAACACACTTTCATGACCCACCAAAACCCCCTTTTGATGCACGATTTCCATTCTATGCCTTGGGTAGGGATTCAAAAGGTGTCCTTGAAATCCTGTAGGAGGTGGGCTTCAACGTTGGAGGTGGGATTTAATGTGCCATAGAATGATGGTTGGGGCTCAGATTGATGAACTGTTGACTCCATTGGTTTTAGGACATAGGGATAGTGTTAGGGGTGGCCATCTACTCTAGGTCTATGGACAAGGGATCATTTTTATGTCAATTTTGGAAACTAGGGTTTTGCTCAATAAGGAAATGAGAAATTTTTGCACATAGGGGTCAAATTTCCAAATTACTCGACCGTGAACACGTGGCTAGATTTCTCACATAGAACCTCCCTAAACACACTTGCATGACCCACCAAAAGCTTTTTTTGATGCACGGTTTCCATTCTATGCCCCGAGTAGGGATTCAACAGGTGTCCCTGAAAGCCTGTAGGAGGTGGCCTTCAACGTGGCATATAATGGTGGTCGTGGCTCGGATTGACAAAACATTGAATCCATTGGATTCAGGACATCAGGATAGTGCTAGGGGTGACCTTCTACTCTGGTTCCATTCACAAGGGATCATTTTTTAGGTCAATTTTGGAAACTAGGGTTTTTCTCAGTAAGGGAATGCAAAATTTTTGTACATAGGGGTCAGATTTGCAAATTCCTCGATTATGAACATGTGGCTAGTGTTCCCACATGAAACCTCCCTAAACACGCTTGCATGACCCACTGAAACCCCGTTTTTATGCATGGTTTGCATTCTATGCCACGGGTAGGGATTCAATAAGTGTCCCTGAAAGCCTGTAGGAGGTGGGCTTCAACGTCCCATAGAATGATGACCGTGGCTTGGATCGATGAACCATTGACTCCGTTGGATTCAGGACATCAATATAGTGCTAAGGGTGTCCCTCTACTCTGGGTCCATGGATAAGGGATCCTGTTTTAGGTCAATTTTGGAAACTAGGGTTTTTCTTAGTAAGGAAATGTGTAATTTTTGCACATAGGGGTCAACTTTGTAAATTCCTCGGCTGTGAACATGTGGCTAACATTACCACATTGAACCTCCCTAAACAAGCTTGCATGACCCACCGAAATCCCATTTTGATGCACGGTTTCCATTCTATGCCCTAAGTAGGGATTCAATAGGTGTCCCTGAAAGCCTATAAGAGGTGGGATTAAACATATTTACTGATGGTTTGTGTTTGATCGACATCATAGAGAAGAAAGGATACCCATAATAGGGTGCGACGCAAAATTGGAAAGAAGTATTAATTGATATTTGTTTGAAGGTAAGATTAGATCTTCCCCTCTTGAAAAAATACTTGTTTCAAACTATTATTCCATGTGTAGATGTTGAGAATTATGTTATCTGTTCTAAGGTGTTGAAATTGACTTATTTGCCATTATTTCCAGGTAATAAATATTCTTTGTTTGTCTTTTCATCAAGGCAAAAGGATTTTTCAATATCTATGTGGAGGTAAATTGATCTTAGGATCTCATATCATTCGTGAGACTGGAAATTCAAAAGAAGGTTGTTTCCATATTAATTTAGCTCGGTCATCCAAGAGATCTGAGCATTTGTACGATGAAATGCAAGAGGAGACAATGCCATTACATCAGTAACCATGTAACGGAACATGTTTATGTTTATAAACAAGTCACCAACATATTACTCCATTATTACAAAATATATATCTTCACACTATGAATGTTTCGAATAATACTCCATAAACATAAATTTATAAAACAAGATTCAGAATAGTACTTCTCCAATCAATTTAAACTATAATAAAATCACACATAATTTTCATCTCTTCCAAAGTTGTTCCTCGAGGTGATTCATCAAATGCCATGTACATTAACAAAATGATAAAATAATGTGCAGGATATACATAATGTGCAGGATATAATCATAACCATTATTTTGAATCAACCTTATACTCATATACTTTTAGGTTTGATGTGTATCCCATATATTCGTTAGATGAGAGACATCATTCCAAACACCAAGTTAATTTATGTATACCACATAGGTGCATCACTTAGGTGTTCCAAATTCATGCATCCTTTAAAAGTTTGTTAGCTTTCCATGTGGGTAAGGTGCTTTTGTATTCCACTTAGTTGGATCGGTTGCTTAGTTGTGCTGGGTGCTTCTGTGTGTTAGGTATGTTCCGTCTTTGTGAATACAATTTAACATTGTATATGCAATTGGATCGTGGTTAAAAACAATTTAAATGTACATTTTAGTCATTACGGAATATTGTAATTGTGCATTGTTCTCAAATTTATAACTGATATCTTCATGCAATTGTAAAATCTATCGAAAATTGGGAACATTACACATAGAAACATTCTTGGCCACACGTGTATAATCACACTTAAAATACTGAACCATGAAGATCTCAAGAGCCTTGATATGAAATTTTTTTATATCATGAAAGTTATAATACAAAAATAGTAGGCCCTTATATGTCCTGTCAATGTACATGTATCAAAAAATATTTGATGTACATGCAAACAAAAGTACATCTGTACTAGACCGCACCCTTATACTCTAAATTCCTCTTATACAAAAAAATACATATTTGTCCTGGACTAACACATAAAAACTCTAATTTTCTCTTGTTTTTTCCCGACCCTAATGCTTGTTTCCTTTGTCCACGACCACTGTGCATCTTTGGTGACTGCAAATCAATGACAATATTTATTGATCAGGTAACTAAACTAGTACTGTCCAACAATAACAAAGTTTGAAAATTTAAAATACGACTCAATTGTACATAAAACAAACACT
>LPNX010174128.1:329240-342476 GCA_001517045.1 Pseudotsuga menziesii | reverse complement strand
TGGATGGTTCATCATCCTCTGCAGCATGAGCATGATGTCTTCTTTGGCCTTGACCAAGTTCTTCTTGGGAAAGGCTTCTAACCTCGTCTCCCTCTGAAATTGGAACCTCTATACTCATGTAGGCGTCCAATCCATTTTCTTCAGAGAGATCATATACTTCCAGGCTTGGAAGTTGTCAACTTCCCCAATCTTGTCACCAAGCTGATGTGATATATCATATTGAAATGAGAACCTCAAATGGAAATAGCAAAGGATTAGATCTTACCGATTTGAGGTGTCTGTCCTTGTCCCGGAGTTCGCTGATCTAGGGTTTGTCGCAGAAACCCTAATTTTCAAAACTTGGAATATTTCATATCTGATTGGATAAACAGATAGATCTCTTCAAATGAAGCTGTCCAATGTACTCCTTTTTTGAAAACAGTGGAGGGAAATTCCCGGAACAGGAAGCCCTAAATTTCTGATTTCTTCTGCAGAAATTCCTGTTACTGTTTCTATGATATATCCGAAATTACTGATCCTATGTGTCTGAAATTTCTCACTGCGGTAACCTCGCATGTCCCTGATCCAACACCGTAGGTTTCATCAGAATTGGTTTCACCATTTGGGATTTATGATCCTTTTCCCAAGGTGACCTGTTACAGGACTGTTCAGAACAGAGAAGTTGTACGGACTACCACGTGTCACTGGTTCATTTTCTGAGTCTGAACTTTGTACCACAGAAAATAAAGTCCATGCCCTTTCTGGAAAATCTTCAAGAATTCCATTTGGACCTATGTAGCCCAAGATATTTCAGATCTCCCCAGGTGACCTGTTTATGGATGATTTCTGGAAGAGGCTAGAACCCTAACTTGGAGAGATCATATCTCCCAGAATATAGCGAATCTGAGGCTGATAGTTTGACACAGTCTTCATCAGGATTTTATCTTCGGCCCCTGCAATTTTCAGCTTCTGAGACTTCGTCAATCTCGTAATATAGCGACTGTACAAAAACTTAGCTGTTTTAGTATTTAGGGTCTCTCCTAGCTAGGGGTCAAACTAGGGTTTGACTTTCCCGGAGATTTACCCAACCAAATTTCTTGATCCAGGTCTCTAAATTTCGGTTTTGATGAGGATAAAAATCCTATGCTGGTATCACCCAAAAATTCCTCTTCTGTAGAAAGTCCTAATTTCCACATCGAAACTGAAAATGCTTAAAATTGAATTTCGCATCAACAGAAAGATGCACCCTTCAATGGAGAGTCATCCTAGCATAATTTTGCTGAAAATATGTGAAGGAAGATCCAAAAAATAGGAAGCCCTAGTTCCTTTAGCTGCACAATGTCTTCTTCTCAGGTTAGCTCTGATACCATGTTAGTTTTTCAACATTTAAGCTAGCATTATGTTAAGATCTTTTCATTGAGAGAATAACAAGCACATCAATCACATAAGCACATCACAAGAGACAAGAGACACAAATATTTTAGGAGGGGAAACCATAAATGGAGAAAACCCCTCAACTTCCTCTAAGATAGTATCACCACAAGATGTGAACCCAAAACAGTAAGATGACCTCCCAACACAACAGTAGCCTTCTGTCTTCTGTCAAGCCAAAGTATTTCCTTCTCCAAAGGTGCGCCATACTTGAGAGAGCAAGAGAGCTAAGTCACAAGTGATAAATAGAGAGACTCTCACTCTCTATTTATATTCTTCCGTTGACTTGAAGTGCACTCAACCTAATAATTACTACTCGAGCCTACACCTTAATTAGTGTATAATAACTCAAGTGCCCCTAAACAGTGGGGACTTACCCAATGACTTGATATGACTTGTTTACATTATAATCCTCCCGATCGGAACATCGGGGCATGACCACATGACTCAAATACATAATAGAAACATCCCGGAATAAACATCGGGTTACAATAATATAAAATACATAGAAGAATACATTCCGAAGTTACATATACATCAACACTCACTGCATCCACTGGGGCATAGATGCCTTTGGTTTCCTCCTCCTTACAGAGAGTCTCTTTGCAATGATTCTCTGCGAATAAAAACAAATATGTCAATTATCTCAACAATTATCAACATGTACATGAATGAGAAAGTACTAATCAATTATGTAAAAAATGAACATCTCACCAAAAAATTTGTTCCTAGGAATGAGACTGGGTTTCTTCAGTAGCAAGAGGAGATATAGGTTGAACATCAACCTTGGTCACATGGACTAATGGACCAGGGTGTGGCTACATTCACCAAATGATAAAATAGTTAGACATCGTGTGTGCCCATAGACAATACAAATGAACTGTACAATTACAAATATTCAAGTAGATGTACCTATGTGTGACTTATCCCTATTGTAGATGCAACATTGACTGCAACATTAACAACCCCACTAAGTTCTAGCACATATGACTCTACATCCTGATGCTGTAAACATGTGAAAATAACATTAAGAAAAACTAGTTGTGAAGTGAATTCAAAGCTAACCAGAAAATGCCATTGGAAGTGTGTAAATTACCGTGGAATGAGTAGGTTGATCATCATGGACACCCGATATTTTTAAGGAAGAGGTTTGTCTAGTGTAGACAACCCGCTTATCTACGTTTGGACTATGGGGAGATCCAAACCAAAGAGGCAGTGCAAGGATTTGCGATGATGTCTGCAGTCATAAAGTGTTACCATCATTAGACATGGACTTGAATTGATGGAATAATATGTACTGAAAAACTAACATGTTGTAATATACTTACCCCTTCCTGGGATATATCTCCCCCATGGGAGGGACCATTGCCAACAATTTATTGCCCCTCTTCAGATCCAAATATCATTTACAAGTTTAAAAATTATAAATATTATCAATCTATAAAGGAGTGTACAGTAAAAAATCTAAATAATTCAAACAAGATTCATTGATTAACCATGTACTTACATTCTTCAGGTAATCAAAAACTCCACCTGGGATTAATTAGCTGAGATCGATGTCTCCAGCATCTGGTTCTTAATGAGGTTCATGCAACTTCAAAAATTGTAAATATTAGACAATTTAACAAATTAATCAAGACCAACACATGCATTAACAAAATGACACATGTTGAAATATTACCTCGGTGTTGGTTTTTTGGTCCTTGGATACAACCACACCGAGTGCACTACCACCCCCCTGAGAGGCATCAATCTCATGCAAGAGTAACAATTGCATATATTACTAATATTTTAATATGTGTACAATATGGAGAAATTAAAAATTGAACAACAATAGAGTTTTAACAATGTATTTACTTGACCACCAGTCATCGTAGAGGTACCATATGTTGGTCCAGGACCATAACAGGATTGACCACACGTTGTGCACATGTGTGGCTTGCTCTGGGGCGCATGGGATGTCACTCTATCCCTGCCAATAGATGGTCCTCTACCATCGAAAGCTGGTGGTTTTACCCCACTAGAGGAAGAGGGCCATTCTTGGTCAATAGTTGTAGTGTGTCGAGAAACCATATCAGCTAGAGTAAGAAATGCCTCCGTGTCTAGGTAACCATATCATGTGCAGGAGGGATGTATGGCCTCGATAGCTGGGCATGGGGTGGAGGTATCTATCGATTGGAATCTATATTCCTAGCATTGGGTCGGTTTTGGGGCATCCCCCTACCAATGCCATGGAACCCCAGCATGTCAAAATAAGTGACATATTTCCCCATCACAAAATCTTCATACAACTTTCGAAGGAAGTACAACAGTACTTCCCTATTGTTGTGCGGGGGAATGTAGAAAACTATGTACCATATGTCCATCCAATGCCTTGAGAAAAATGAGGGATGATGAAGACTGAGGTCGAAAGTCATTTCCATAGCTGATAATAGGGCGCCACAGTAGAAATGATGGATTGACTAGTGTCTCAGCATAAGGGTTGGATCCCAAATCCATGTGGCCACGCGTGCTGTCATCATGCTACTCAATGATGGCATGTGTGAGGGTGCTGATGGGGCCATCATCGAGTTTGATCTCCCATCTCTTTATAAATGCCACTTTTAGAGCCATTTGAAGAGAGGTTAGGATGGTTAATATTAGTCTATCGAGAATCCTAAGAGTCTTAAATAAATTTTGTAATGGTCGCATCGATTGAGAAGCTTGTTTATCAAGATGTTCTTTTAGTTGGGGAGCTTCAGTTGGGAATTCCAATGCTCTTAAGTTTTCATGCTAGGGGAACTCCAACCATCATGGTAAGGACATTCATTACATTAGAATATCTTTTCGGTGCCATTGAGGCTGAGGAAAGGATGTTCATCACATTATATGGACCTCCTGAGGTTGTTGAGGGCATTGCTATCCTAATAAAATATAACACCCCCATGGGAGTTGTGCCTGAAATTTCCTGTCCAATGGGTATCCCTCCAAAACCTCTAGATACAGTAGATGTCTCCATAATATCAGCACATGGTGACCATTTCTAGAGGCAACCCATTGGAGCGAATGCTCGTTCGAGAGGAGATGAGGTTGAAGGCCTTCATCATCATCTTTGTGAATTCCACTTGCCAACTTTAGCTGGGGTGATGACGAATCCATGGAGGTGGTGCGCCGTATAACCTGTAGGAGGACCCTCCTCCTAGGAGAAGGGAAGCACAAAATTGACAATCCTCCTCAAGGACTTGTTACTGTAAAAAATAGTGTGGTCCTTCCCCAAGTCCTTGCAAATAACAACCTTACCAAGAGAGTAAGGGATGGGGTGAACACAGAAGGAACACAAACCTTCCTTCCAACTATGGACACAGGTAGAACAGTGTTGTTGAGCATAGAATGAACAAAAATGGCCAAGAAAGGAAAAGACACATTGCATATCCAACAGGTGAAGAAATAACTCAAATCCAGTTAGCAGCCAGATACCACAAACATCCTGAGCCGTCATTTTCAACACAAGCAATCCTGAAACTAAAGACGTTTCACTATCGTTTAAGACCAACATGAGCATCGCTCCATAATGTTTTATTTTGTGTGTGCTAATCATGGTGAATGTGCCACGTGTGAGGTTCTTAAGTTTTTTTTGATCGAGATTGTATCTAACTTCTGGCCCTGTTTCGAGGTTAGTCTCAAGGGCCAGAAGACCTATGTAAAATCCTTTAATAGTGGTCAGGGAAGCTTTAGGAGGCCTATAGGTGATTCTCCCAATGCCTAAAAGGAAACCTATATGTGATACTCCCATGAAATGTTGAAATTGTATTGATAATAAGGATCTATACCTCAAAGTTTAGCTCTGATGACAATAACGTCAGATGATCTTGGCGTCCTCTATTCTTTACACAAATATTTCTTAGAAATTAGTTGTTACACCATAAATCAGGTATACTTATGGTTGTAATAAATATGCTATAATTAAATTTGTTGTAACAAAATACTTTCAATATTGTTCATTACATTACCTTCCCGTGGTCAATAGCTATCATGCATTCAACTTATTTCCTTCAACAAATGTGCAATAAAATCATTTCATAAAATAGACAAGTACAAATGTACTTAAAATGAAGAAATGAACACGTTATAATCAATGAAATGACAATAAGATATCTAATTGACAAATTTGTTATGGTGATAACTTACAAATATGCATTAGAGAACGATACAAAATTTCCTTATATTCCTTTCCATTGTGAATATCTGCACATATCATGCCAAAATGGTATGTTCATATAAGCCATTGATAGAAATGTAAAAAAAGGCATAACATATATGAAATGGTAAGAAAACGAAATGTAAATACTTGAATGAGCTTCTCTTGGTTTCAGGAATATCTTATTGTCTACTAAACAGGGCCAACCACGTGAAGGTTGAAGCTCATATGGCCCCTCCCCCCCCTCACATCACTCTCAATTCCCCACACCCAATCTATCTAATGTAAAAATAAATGAAAGTTACATAACAAAATAAAAAAGATAAGATCCATGCATAAAGAGTTGCAGAACAAGAAATATATGCATGAAAGGTAAATCCAAGTAATAATCTAAGATATAAATTTTCACAGATACAACTTAAATGACAACTGATAAATAAATCATGTTGTTACTTAATCAACAACATCCAACCATGTACCTTCACAATCTTGTCGGACATAATCCATGCCACCATCACCTATAGCTTCATCCACTTTGCATTTAATCCCTTCAAAATATACAACACTTGATAAATCTGCATACTCCAATTCATATCTATTACAATTCCTTGGTCCCTTCAGAGGGCATGTCAAGACTACACACCAGTCTTTCTCTACCGAATCTTGTACATAAAATACATGTTTCGCTTGTGATGCTAGAATAAATGGATTATCTTGCACTCTATCCTTACTCAAGCATCTCTTCAGATTCAACATGGTGAAATTAAGTTCATCAACTTTCATTCCATTCTTCTTGTGTACATCTATCCAATCACATTTGAATAATGGATACTGCACCAAATAGTAGTCCAATAACATTATTTCTTGAATCACTCCATAATATGTTGGCATTTGATATCAACTTAAATGATAATCTAAGTGCAAGGGTTTTTATCCCTTGCACTTGATCTCATTAAGGTTTTTGCATCTATGCACACACCACTATTTTGGGTGGACTTGACATTTTCTATGCTTTTAACTTGAAATCTACACCCATTGATTAAGTAGCCATCATACTTAATTGAATATGTCCTTGGGCTACTGCCAACCATTTAAGGGTATCATAAATGTTTTCTTTTCCTTCCACTTGTAAATTTTTAAATGTCGTTACAAAACCATTCAATTTCAAAATATATTAAAAGAATCTCACCTTCATACATCATAATATTCTTCATCAATGAAGTTCAATGAAATATAATATGAAGAACATATCATTACCTGTTTTCTTAACCAATCACTAAATTGTTGGCTGTGGAGCTTTTGTAGTAAGACTTCATCTTTTTGTGCTTGGATGTTATTATTGGCAATTTCTGTCAAGTGCATCCTATTTTCAAGTAATGTGAATAAACAATTTATGAAAATATTGTGATATATTATAATAAAAAGTGATTTCATAAGGATGTGCTTATTACTTACTCTATCCAAGGTTTAATTTCATCTATGTTGTGCAAGATCCATCTGTAGGCTTGTAACAAACTAGTTTTATCTAATTCAATAGAATTTCCACTAGATAAGGCCTTCCCATATTGTCCAACCTCTCCTTCTTCATCATCCCAAGCTTCATTTCTACTAGGAATGCTTTGAATATATTCCATACCTTCAACATATCCAGCACAAAATTTTATGGATTCCTCCATAGTGTAGTTTTAAGCTATGCAGCCTTCGGGCCTCTTCTTATTTTTCACATAACTTTTGAAAACTTTCATGTACCTAGAAAAAACACACAATTTGTAGTGAAATTAAAAGTATGAATAAAGAGTTGCTAATAATGTATTATTATTATATGCAAATAAATGTTGTAATTTATGTGGATTTGCACTTAATAAAATTTCACTGACCTTTCAAAAGGGTACATCCATCGATATGCAACTGGTCCACAATAACGTAGCTCTCGCACCAAGTGTACAGTCAAATGTATCATTATATCAAAGAATGAAGGGGGGGAATATTTTTTGAGTAAGCACAAAGTTTCCACAACATCATCTTTTAAGTTATCAAGATCTGTTGGATCCACCATTTTTGCACAAATTCGCCTATAAATGAAGCAAAGCCTGTAAATAGTGTTTCGAACTGCTTTTGGTAGCACATGGCACAATGATACTGGAAGGATTTGTTGCATGAGAACATGGCAATCATGTTCTTTCATACTATGAAGCTTGAGATCTTTCATAGATACATTATTTCTAGGGTTTGAACTATATCCATCTGGAACTTTTAACGTGAACAAAACATGACAAGGAATCTCTTTCTCCTTTTTTGAAAGAGTGTGTGGTGCTGGTGGAAGAAATATTTTTTTCCTTTTTGTTCTGGCCACAGTGACTTCCTTATACCCAACTGTTGTAAGTCATCACAAGAATTTTTCCCATCTTTTAACTTTTCTTTTATATCCATAAGGGTTCCAAAAATACTTTCGCATACATTTTTTTCTATGTACATTAAATCTAAAATGTGATGCACTAGGAGTTTCTGCATCCAACCGTATAAAAAATCAATGAATTATAACATCAAAGAAAAACTAAACAATATATTCCAATTAAACATAATGAAATCCTTGAAGCATCATACATTTTTGGCCTTAAGTTAATGTGTGCACATACCTCCCAATATGGTAAATTGAATAGAATTGACCTTTTCTTCCACACGTCAGCCTTTGAATTTTCACCTTTCTTAAAATTTCGCTTTCATTTTGTACTTTTAGACTTTCCCCATTTCTCTTCCCTTCCTTATGTTTCTGTAAAAATATCTGACACTTGTAAAATTGTAGGTGCAATGAGATGCCCAGACTTCCCATTAAATGGGCCTTTTTGTGAACAACACTTATGATTTATCAGAAGATATCTCCTATGTCCCATGTACACACACTTCCTACTATATTTGAGATACATTGAATCTGTGTTCTTTCCACATATAGGGCATGTGCAAAAACCTTTAGTCATGCAACCAACCATATTTCCATAAGCAGGAAAGTCATGGATTACTGACACCAATATAGCCTTCATATTAAAGAATAAACTTGAATGAGCATTGTATGTCCTTGCCCCTTCATCCCATGTTAGTTTTAGTTCATTTACCAATGGTTCCAAATAAACATCTATGTTGTTTCCTAGTTACTTGGGACCAGGTATTAACAACGACAACAAACAAAATCTCCTTTTCATGAATAACCATGGTGGAAAGTTATATGTGACTAGTACTACTGGCCATACACTGTGAGTACTACTCAAGCTTCCAAAAGGATTAAATCCATCCAGCGCCATTGAAAGTTGTACATTGCGAGGATCGTTGGAAAAATCATGCCATTTAGAATCTATACTTTTCCATGTCGTGCTATCAACTGGGTGGTGCATTATTCCATCCTTACTTGCATTCTCATGATGCCACCTCATTTTCTCTGAAATATATGTAAAGCTGTAACAAAAACATAAAGAGTCATATATACATTGCAATACTTAGTAGACTAAAGAAGATGATTTTTCAGTAGGTTGGTAGTACATGAAGGTGTATGATATAATGGAATTATAAGAGTTCAAAATCACACCTATATATTCTCTTCAACCTCGGCACTATAAGGAAATACCTCAACACTTTGGTCGGGACAATTGTATGCACCTTTCCAGAAAGAGCATCAACCTTCCATCTTGATTCACCACATGTTGGGAATTCATTTATTTTTTCATATTTACCTCAATATAAAATGCAATCATTGTGGCATGCATGTATCATTTCATAGTCCAACCCCAATGATTTAATCAAATTTTTTGCAACATATGTAGATTCTGGAAGTGTATTTCCTATTGGAAGCATTTCTCTTTACAACTTCAACAACTGGTTGAAACTTGCATCAGACCAACCATTTCTCACTTTAAGGTTGTACAATTTCATAGTGGTCAATAACTTAGTGAAACTAGTGCAACTTGGGTACAATGGTGCCTTGGAAACTTCAATTAACTTTAGATATTGATTGATATCATTTTTTTCTTCCATTGATTCTACTTGGTCATTTTCATATTCACATCTGGATCTTCATTATAATATTGATAAGAATCATTCACCATTTCAACCATGTGATCATCAACCATGGTTTTCTCGTTATGACCGTCATTCTCAAGAACTTAAGTATCATTTGTAAGCAATGTTGCAAACTCATCATTATGATTATCATATTGATGTTCAACTATGTGTTCATCACCATGTGTAATTTCTCAAGGCAAATCATGCATCTCATTTGTGTGGCATTTCTTGCTCTTGTCAAATTTATAGTCCTGAGTAGGAAGTCTCTCTCCATGGAGAAACCAAGTTTTATATGAACTTAGTATACCATGAATCATCAAGTGGTCTTGTACTTCCTCAAACGTCAATACTGCAACATTGTAACATTTTTTACAAGGGCATCTTGTGGTGTTATTATCCTCTGAATTCCTTTTTGCAAACTCTATGAATTCTTCAACCCCGACTTGATATTCCTTTGGACATCCTACAAAAAACCAATTTGCACATCACGTAAGAAAAAACAACTACAAATTACAATGAATACATATGTTATAAAATATAAGATTCAACAATCAAATATAAAAAGTATACCTTGTTTTCAAATCTGTCAAATCCCTTTTTTTGGCCATTCGAAAATAAAACCAACCCAATTTCTCGAATTGGCTCCTCTAGAGCTGGACTTTCAACTTCCTTCCAATATTCGGTTAGGAATATTCATTTACTACACCCATATGCATTCCAAAATATCCTTTACCAGCACATGACAGCACATGACAACCATATATTACACCATACAAGCTTCCACCTTATAATAACCAAATCCAAACATCAATTACATAATATTTTGGTTTTTATATTAAAGCCAATATATTTAATATTATAACCCATTAATATAAATATGAAGAAAAGAAACAAATTTGTGAAATCTGGTGGGCCCCTCCCCATTGGATATTGTGCTCAAATATTGGAGGTACAAAGGTCACTTTTAGGGAGCGCTATGGTTTATAAGGATAATCAGCTTGAGATTAACAATCCATTAATAGTCCCACCACGCTACAAATCCGACATCTACCAAGCACAAGTCAGTTGGATACAACTACAACCTCCAGAAGTGTCGACTGTCACCACCTGGTACTCGTTCATCGTTTATCAACCCTTTCAATAGTTCCGCCATGGCCTCGTCTGTAAAAATCCTTCACCCTTCCGAGGAGATCATCTGCGATAGAATTTATGATTCTTATGATCCTCATTTTTTTGTTGTCCTCTGTTAGTGATTCCCAGGATGCTTTGTTGTCACCTTCCAGAGACCAGTCGGAACTGTTTGTAAATTTAAAGTCATCCTTAATAGGGTTCACATTAGAACAATTGCCCAATTTCCTAGATATTGTCCAAAGGGTAGCCTCCAATTATTTACCCACTGGGAAGGCTATCTTAGATGATACCCACTCCCTGTCATTTGAAAAATTACACTAGAAGCTATTAGGGCTGCCCTGGGTCTCTCCGAATCCCAATGTCGGGCCCTAACCCCCTTCACTAAATCAGAGGTTCTGCAGGTGTTCGGGAAAGATGACATAGAATCCAAGAATAAAATGTTCTAGACCATTTTGAACATCCCAGTTCCCTCAGATCCCCTTATCACCACATTCTCCTCCAAAGTGTTCATAAATCCTGTCATATCAGCCATCTCCCTCTTGAGTCAAATCCTAGGTATTGATAGCGATAGTATGGTCTCTGAAGTAATGCTAGCCATTCTCCTTTACCTGAGTCGATCTGCATCAAGAATTAAGTTAGATGACTTCTTGGCAAGAGAAATCAATTCTCATCTTGAGAAGTTTGATTTGGATAAGAAATTTAGATACCAGGTGTATCTATTTTCCATCATAGTCAGTTCCAACAGGCAGAACCTCGAGTTCATGGATCCAGAGGTGCTCAAATACTGGCCCCGGTCTCTCCAGAAGTTCCAGCACTAGTCTTACACCCTATTCATTAACATAATTGTCCTTTATATCTGTAGACTATTCGACCCTAAAGAGAAGAGGATATCAGAAGACATGAAGGTTGCCTTGTAGCAAGATAGTATTGAAGATTGGTTCCTGATGCCGGCGTATTTAGTTATCAGGGTATATGGTTTTTTGGCTACCCCTTTCATGCTACAAGTTTACCTAACTCCCTTAGTATTCGCACTAGAGTTGATCAGGAAGATGATTTCTGCTGATGAGGAGCATTTTACTGCGCACGGGAAGGACTCTTGGATCAAATACCCTATTAATTTCGGGCCCTTTGTTGTGAATAAGCCAATAGCCTTACCAATGGTGGAGAAAGTTTTGAAGGCCATGAAGTTTGAGGTGACTCATCCACATAATTACGATATTAAGGGGACCATTTCCCATAGGAGGGTTCAGGTGCAGAGGTCAGCCTTTATTCAATCCATGATCCCCGACTTGTCCCAGGAGGAAAATTGTCTTGCCTATGATTTTGATTGGACTCATATAGAGAACATTTAGGCTCCTAAAGAAGTGCAAGGTATGGTCCCAGCTACTCCCTTGCCCCTAAACAGTGAAGGTTGTAGCAGAAGTTATTGGTCAGAGGTGGAGGACATGGAATGTGATGAACAAACCCCTAGCAATAAGCCTAGGATAGACGTAGAGGAGGATGCAATCAACCTAGAGAAGGAGTTTAATTTTGAATCTGATTCCCTCAAAAAAACCATAGAGGAGGAGATTGATTCAGTAAACCCTACTGGGGGAAAGGTTGCAAATAAGATGGTGATCGCGCATCAACTAGTGTTTGTAAAGCCAGCCACTGCACAATCAGAAAGAAAGCCCCGAAGAACCACACAATCAATGAAGAAAGGGAGTGAGGAGTCTCTAATCAATTATTAAAATTATACTTTTGCCTTTGCTATTGAAGGTAAATTTAATACTAAAAATAAAATGTCGACCACCTATGGGCAACTCAAAGAGCAATCCAAGGTTGAGACTCAGAAGCAGTCCAAGGAGCTAAGCAAGATGTTAGGCGGCAAAGTATCTTTAACTACTACCAGGAATCTTACAACAAACTCCTTGAACCTAGCCATCACTGATGAGGAAGGAGTTTCATGTTGAAATTAAGGCCAGCAATAGATTAATTTTACTCAACAATTATCAATTGATCATGCAAAATTGCTAACAAGAGAGACTAAATATGGAGCTGTAACACTAAATTGTATTAACTGAGTGTACAATAGCCAACCCTGTAATAAAATAGGCTGCTGAATAAATAGAATACATCAATAAATCGAATGCATGAGGAGGCATCCAAATCTAGCATAAAGTAGGCTTACCAAAAATAAGCAAATCCCCCATAGGTGTAAAAAGCTGATCCCAAATCTGTCATGGAGCTCACGAATTGGAAAAAAGGCATAGGAAAGATAAAGAGTGGTGGAATGGCAGCTCATACATGCTTTTGCATGGAGAAAAGAGAGGAGGATGTGTAGGACAAAAAACAAGTTCACCTCACCTAGTCTAGCTTTCCCATTTGCCTTAAAACACTGAAAAAGTAGGCAATAAAGCAGAAAAAGCAGATAGGCACCTAGGAGGCCAGGAATAAAGCAGAATTGATTCCTTTAGCTCTCCCATATG
>LPNX010174128.1:252639-327336 GCA_001517045.1 Pseudotsuga menziesii | reverse complement strand
TGACTCATGGACATATGAGGGAATGGACCAGCAACATCACTATGGATCAGCTCGAGGGGTGCAGAGGTTCTCTCATGACTAGCTCTCTCAAATTTGTGCTTTGGGTGTTTTCCTAGGATGCAACCTTGGCAGACTCCTTTGGAAAATTTTATCTTGGGCAACCCTATGACCATATATTTCTCACTAAGATCAGACAGATACTTGTAATTTAGATGGCCAAATCTTTCATGCCACAGCTTGCTGGCTTCATTAGCATGAATGAGAAGAGCAGAGGGGTTTGAGTAAGGTAGGAAGTGTGAGAACATGTATACCTTTTGAGCATGATTCGCAACTCCTTTTGCAATGACTCTACCAGTTGAAATCTCTGTGATCTCAACTTCATTGGGGGAGAATATGACTTTCTTAGGAGACCCAGTGTGGGTCATCTGGTACACTGACAGGAGGTTGGAGGTGAGACCAGGGACATATAGCACATTGCTGAACTGACCATGATCAAGATCTATCCTTCCTTTGCATTTACTTTCAGTGAGAGAGTCATCTCCCAGTGCAATAGATGGTCCTTTAGACATATCCAATGAGGAGAAGGCCTCCTTAGTCGAAACCATGTGTCTTGAAGCTCCAGAATCTATGATAAAAGTGGATGAGCTTGATGTGCCAGCAACTAGAGCATGAACTCTCTCTCTGTCATCTGAACTTGATCCTCCTTCTCTCTTCTTTGAGCTTTCTAGAAGGGAGATGCCATTCTTCTCCAGGAGATTGGTTAGCATGTCTATCTGCTTTTTCATACAAGAGATTTCAGTGTGATTACCCTTATTGTAGTATGCACACTTGTTCATTTCACCTTTGTTCTTCTTCTTCTGGTTATTCTTCTTGGGACCTTGTAGATCCTCCGGAGACTGTTTCTTATCTCTCTTTTGCTCAGGTGGATTTTTAGCTTTCTTTTTTCTTTTTGAATCCACCCTCGAATCTCCAGCAATCAAAGCTTGATCTTTGGATGGTTTGATGGTGCCCATCATCACCAGCTTGTCTTGTTCTTGTGTGAGAGATTCCATGAAATCTGCAAGGCTAGGCATCTTCCAGGCTTGATCTGTGAGTTTTGTGGCATAGAAGGTCGAAACAAAGACTGAGTAGTCAGGTCCTAGCTTCGAAAGGATGGCTAGTACGAGTTGATCATCTTTCTTTTCGATACCACACTGCTTCAGCTGCAAAACTAGTGCTTTGAACTTGGAGAAATATAGCTGCAGGGATTCAAAGCTACTGGGACTCAGAGAAATCAGCTCATTTTTGATCTGATGTCCCCTCATCTCATCTGTCTTTCCAAAAATATCAGCAAGATTCTCCCATACTTGATCCGGTGATGTCAATCCATCGAGATGGAAAAGGAGGTCTCTGGAAATACTCAGACACAGGAGGCCATAAGCCTCATCCCTCCTGTTGTGCCATTTGATCTTCTCTGCAGCTGCATTGGGCTCTGCTTCTATTGCCATAGTCACCCTGTAGAGGCCTTTCTCTCTCAATAGGATATCCACCTCTGCTTTCCATTCAAATAAATTGAAAGGAGTCAAGATAGTTTTCTATGAATCCATAGCTTTAGAAAATCTGTCCCGGCTGTCAGTAAAAGGCTCCCAGTCTTTGATGTCGAACCTGCAAAACAATTTTTGAAGGAGAGAAACAACCTACAATGGATCTGATACCATGTGGAAATTAAGGCCAGAAATAGATTAATTTTACTCACAACAATTATCAATTGATCATGCAAAATTGCTAACAAGAGAGACTGAATATGGAGCTGTAACACTAAATTGTATTAACTGAGTGTACAATAGCCAACCCTGTAATAACATAGGCTGCTGAATAAATATAATACATAAAGAAATCGAATGCATGAGGAGGCATCCAAATCTAGCATAAAGCAGGCTTACCAAAAATAAGCAAATCCCCCATAGGTGTAAAAAGCTGATCCCAAATCTATCATGGAGCTCACGAATTGGAAAAAAGACATAAGCAAGCTAAAGAGTGGTGGAATGGCAGCTCATACATGCTTTTTCATGGAGAAAAGAGAGGAGGATGTGTAGGACAAAAAACAAGTTCACCTCACCTAGTCTAGCTTTCCCATTTGCCTTAAAACACTGAAAAAGCAGGCAATAAAGCAGAAAAAGCAGATAGGCACCTAGGAGGCCAGGAATAAAGCAGAATTGATTCCTTTAGCTCTCCCATGCACCCCATGAGTCAAATGTGGCAAGTTTGACCTCTATGGATAGGCAAATAGCAACTTGCACAAGGTGGGACACATGAACTAGGCAAATAAGACAAAAATAAATGAATTAATGTCTAAGTGGGTAAAATATGGGTTGATTATTCTAACATTTCAGAGGTTAAGTTTGAGATGGATTGGTTCTCAATCTGAGATAAGATTGTGTTCCATAAGGGAATTAGTGATATCATGTATGCTGATTTGACTAAGGAGGCATTAGCCCATCTCAAGTACTAGCAAAGGGTGGTTAAACTGGAGACCCAATTGAAGCAGGAAAAGGCAACAAACAAGGCATGGAACCTGCAGGTGAAACTCCTGATGGACTAAGTGGCAGACCTAACAGCACAGAACACTTTACAACAACACCTTGCATCTAAGAAGCCAGTGGAAATAGAGTAGGATATTTTACCAACTAAGCCGTTGGACAAGATACATGATTACAAAAAGAAAAGAAAGAAACTTTTGAAATACATCCAGCTACCTCCTCAGACTGTGCAGTTAGAAGGGGAGATTGAGGCATTGAAGCATGAATTTTGGATCTTAAAGGCTGCCTTGTTGTGTTGGATGCTGACAAGAGCACATGGGAAGAAGAGAAGAAAAATATCTAGAAGATAATTTATGAATTAAATGATTATAGCACCCATGAGGAGAGATCACCCACCGCTTTGGTGATTAAAGATACGTCTGAAATGTCCTTGAAGAACCTGGAAATCACTCAATTGAAGGAGGACAATCAAGATATCAAGGACATGATGACTGGTAAGGAATGTGAAGATGCTGCTAAAAATATAAGGACACTGAAAGAGAAAGTAACCAAGTTTGAGGAAAGGGTCATAGGCCGAATTCGCCTGCAAGGGGCTAAACATTTTCTTTGGGATGCAGTGATAAAGGAGATTCCCTCATTAGAAAAGCATTTTTTCATGGTGGATGAGCATAAACAGGCTGCTATGGATGCAAGAAGAATATGTAAATCCCCATAGGAAAGTCTAGCACAAAGTCCTAGGGAGGAGGACCAGAAGGCGATTGTTGTTCTGAACTCAGCCTCTAGGGAAGAACTAATTTCCCCGGGGATTACTAACAGGATATCAGTTCTGGTGGCAGCAAGGAGGATGGCCACAAAGCACAACATGTTGTAGAATTTACTTACTAGGATTAACATTATTCAACAAGGGGTAGAAAAGTTCAACAAATTGTTCCAACCCCTTTTTCAGAAAGGGTTTCCTGAGTTTTTGGGTCCAGAGGGAAAGTTGATCCCTCAGAGCTAATATGGTGAACTACTACAGGAGGAAAGACTAAACCATGCAAATTTTGAGGGTATGAATGGTGGGATAAAGGGATGGCTAATCATTGATAAACTTAGCGAGGACTTTGAGCTGCTGGAAACACTCATGACTGTCAAATAAGATCTCCCCACTCTGGCCATATCCCCTTGATTGAATTGGATGTTATCCTAAAGGAGCTATTTGTGATGGGCACCCCTACAAATCAGCAATGGAAAGATATACATACAGTGAGAAGTCATCAACCTGGAAGGACCGCCAACAGTTGAGTCAGTCATGGTCTATTAAAAATATGCTCGGAGTTGTCATTTTCATAAAGCGAGATAGAAAGCCCCAGATGTCGAGATTTCACTTTTTGATTGGTCACATGCAGCACCGCGTGCCTTCCCAAAATGTTTTGTGGGCATGGTGCATATGCCACATCAGATTTTGTTAGGATTTAGGACGTACTTTCAGGGTTGATTCCCACAATGTAACTAATTTTGATGCCCTGTTTCGATATATGTCTCGGGGGTAAATTGCACTATAAATGTAACCTCTACAGAGGAGGAACGATTTGAATTTCATGTTTTAAGCCTCTGTGCTTGGATTGTAGCTTTGTAAAATTTCTTCGAAGTGTTAATGAAAAGTGTTTTTTTGAGTTTATGAGATTCATCACAGTGTTCATATTCATTTTTTGTTTCCTGTTTACATCATTTTCATATGTGTAAATTCTACTAATGCTTTCTAGATAAAACCATGACCTATCTTGATCCTGCTAAGGGCTGTTGTGACATGTCTTAAGTGTGCTAGGACTATCATGACTGGCTAAAAGTGCCTTGAGGAATGTTAAGTGTCCCAAGCCTTTGTATGAAGGTACCATGACCTACTATGGGTTACTAAGGGTGTTGTGAGGGTGTGTAAATTTGTTGGAAGCATAATTGTGCACTGTTGGACTAGGCCGTGATCTGTTAGTATGTATGGAAGTCTGTGTGGGTGTAGTATGTGGGTCGCTACACTTTATTGGAATAGTTATGCAACGAATGAAACCATTGAGTTGATGCCTCTCACCCATGTGCTTGCTACCAAGATGGGTGAAAATCTCACAGAGGTTAGAAAGAATGGAACCTACTCTTGGTTGAGGCATAATGGAAAAAAAAATTAACCATTGAGTTCAAAAATGAGAGTGGAGCATGGTTCCTCTACGCATTCACACAGTTCTAATCTCCACTCAACATGATGAGACAATGACCAATGAACAAGTTTTATCTAAAGGAAGTGAGAGGGTTCAATTTTTATCCAAGGGGGATATCCTTTGAATAGTAAATTGTAATGACCCCCATCAGATCCTGCTGATTTTTTTGGCTTATTTTCTTATGTAATTTGGTTAAGTGATTTCGTAAAAACACTTGTCAAAAATACCACTGAGCTGTCCCAAATAGTCTTAGTTGGTTTTTGTATTCAATGTACTACTGATATGTTGATGCAGGAGCATAGGCTCAAGAGGGCGAAGTCATTCATGACTTCACAAGGTAAAAGGAACTCTTAAGAGACCTAGGGTATCATACATTTGTAATTTGCTTTATTTTGTAAAAGCTGAATAAAATGGATAAGGAAACTAGATCCTTTTCCACATGTAATAGTTAGGATTGAGTTAGTTGTGAGTCATAGGGTTAGCAGAGATCAATAAGTACTGTAATCCTTTATTATAGGATTTGGAAACATAATCCTCTTGTATTTAAATTAGTTTGAGTTATTTTCTTAGTAGCTTAGTTAGCTTACAGAGCTTGTTGGCTCGCAGAACCTTAGGTTAGCTCACAAATCTTAGGATAGGTCATAGAGGTTAGTGGATAGCTCAAAGAAGCTTTGACTAGCTCATAGAGCTTGAGAGGGAGAGAAATTCCACATAGCATGAATGGAAAAATGAGAGGTGCACATAAGACTAAACGAGGAGTGAACAAGTAGAATTCTTTGTGTGTATTTGAATTTCCAGAGAATTGAATAAAGAGCATAGGATTAGACTATGCATGTGGTTTTGGTGGATTTTATGTCTTCATATAGTTATGTAGAAGTATGAATTCATCTCGCATTCACTCCATAAAACCCTGTATCTAAAATTTGTGGCTTTGGATGGCCATATTTTTTGAATTGCAGAGAAGAATTGATCTTGTCAGTGATCAATTAAGTGAAGCTTTGTAGAGGGTTAAACCTTAACCAATCACTCAAATAAAACAAGATTGTAGACTGGGGATCGATCGTGGGGAAGATCGACGGTTTATAGTGATATCGCCGCGAGGAGTTTCAAGCTTTGAAAAATTTTTCATGTGCACGATATTCTATGGAATGCGCTTAATTTTTTTTGGAATCCACCATTGATTTGGTGGGGATACTAATTGAATGATCAGAAAGACATTTTGCTGCCTGAAAAGGTAAGTTGTACGAACACTCATGTTGTCCGCAAAATTGATAGATCAATGATCGAGATCGGCGGTGGGGAAGAAGCATTGTGCAGAAACTCTTTTTTGGAAGTGTCCAAAGTTGAAAAGCCAAATTTCAATTCCCGCCTTCCGGAAAGAATTACACTGCGGAAGGGAACATGCAAAAACCTAGAATTTCACTACAGAAGAAAGTTAGAAAGTGTGGAAAGTTGTTTAACACAAAGAGTTTGTTTTGGATATCAAGGGTTTTGAAGCTTGTACGCAAATCAACGCCATCATATGTGTATATTGAGTATAATATTCAGATCCGTATTTTAGTAGCGCTAACAGTGAACAATAAATGCAATAGAGATTTATTTGCATAAATAACAACTAAAATAAACCCTAAATATCATATTCTTATTACTTTTAGTTTGCAATGACTGTAACATTATTTCTAAGGTGGACAAGCAAATTTGAAATTACTTTAACTCTAACTTGTAGCTTCCTGTAGCACAATGATTTACGGTGTCTTGATTTTTTTTTGGTTTCTTCCTTTCCTTTCTCCTCAAAACAACCCACATCATCTTATTCTCGTTATTATGCTGCATCACCCTTCTTCACTACCCAGAAACGTTATGCACAGTCGTAACAAGAATATTACCCAACAAATCTGTAGTAGATTCTTGTAGGTGTCAATATGGATTGCAGCTCCCTTTTTGGCTTTAACAACCCTTTATCTTGTCCCAAATGAACTATGTGGACCACTGTAGATGTGGAACTATAAATCGTACTCACAAAAAAGATTGTGTCTTCTCCAACAGAAAGAAAATCGTCCTCACAAACAAGTCTGTGTGCTCTCCATACAATGTCACAGCCCACATGTGTAGTCCAAACTCAGCCAACAAATGAAGAATACGACCTCCACAAGATGAAATCAGCCCCTTTGTTACTCCTTTTTTTTCAAAAACATAAAAACCATAAAAGATGAAAAAGAGAATATGCATGAATCTTTAGCATCTTATATCTAGATGGGCCTGAAAATTTGTTGTATGTATAACCATGGCATGAGCCTATAATCCTAGGTATAATATAATATTGTTACTTTTTAGACTCATAGAAAGACACCCTTGGTCCAATCATTATTATATAATATGGTATGGGGATGGCGGTAGGGAGCCCTAGTTTCTTTTATTATTATTTTAATTATTGCATAAGTGTTTATAGATTCTAATCTATTGCTTGTTAAGGATTTTTATAACTAACATCGTATGGAGGTTCTATGGGTTAAATATAAATATCTTTCTAATGTGGAGATATCCCAACCTATATACTAACTAATATATGTTGTTAGTATGATAGGAGATCAAGATGTTAAAGTTGTCACCACCATTTTAACATATCAATGTATTTTTAGGAGGAGTTAGAAATGGCTTTGATCACCTCATTTAATGGATTGGAAGGTATGGGAAACTTCAATTCCTTTAGAGATAAATAAATCTCACTTGGGAGTGAGTAAATTAGTCAAAGGGTGCAGTGCAATGGCCATAACATTATTACAAATCACTTAGTTCAATAATTTCATATGCCACATGTCGTTGACTCTCCAATGACCTAATCAAATAGAAATTCTGATGCAGGCATCTGTAAAAACTAATACACTTCCACCACTAAAATGGTTCATTGAACAATGCAAATACATAAATGAGCTGGAGGCTATAGATTCGCATCGCATGATTAAATGTAACATTGTATATATCTTCTCATTATTCTAATATCCTTGATTACTAGCTAATTGATATGTCAATTAAGAAACTTGATTTGTCAGGCATACCACCATAGAATTTCTAGCTCATATGATTTCCATAAGAAGAGAGATAAAAAATCCAACCAAGGAAAAAGCAAGAAATAATTGTTTGAATCCATATGATAGATCTCTTAGTAAGGCAAGAAACAATAATGAGTCATATCATGCCAGTAGTTACAAATAGCAGATAAAAGAGAAAATATATTGTGTAGAATCATAAGAGAGTCTATGGAAATGGATTAATTTAGTACAATTATTTTACCCTTATGGTATCCTTACTTATTGACATGGGAGCTTGAATGATATATAAGTAATTTGATTAAGTAACCAATGAATCCGCCTAGTTAATGTAGTAGATATCGACTAGAAATAAAACTATGTTTGGATAAGGCAATCATTTTCAGTTAGGGATGATGGTAAAGGGAATACTTAAGGATAAATTAGATGAAATTTCTTATCTATATAGCCATCTTTTTCTCTGATCTAGCTACAAGAATATTGTCATGGTTCACTAATTCATATAAATAGTGTTGTAGGAATTAGAAAGGTGTCCTTTCCATCATTAACACCTACAATACTAGTTATAATATACCTATAATTTGTTTGATAATAATAGTCTAAAATACATAGGTTAATGGTTCAAATTCCTTTTATAATCTTTGTAATATTTGCATATGGTTGGAAGAGGTTATAATGATAAAAAATATTAATATAAATTTAAAAGGATATACTATATAGGTTCTTGTAGGTTTTCTCCAGGTAGGACCTTAATCAATGTCTTAATGAATTATTGTCAAACGTGTGGAGAGCATATAGATTAAATGCAACATCGTATATCTCTTCTCCTAATTATTCTAATATCCATCATTACCTAATTGATTTGTCAATTAAGAAATTATATTTTTAAGGCATAGCACCATAGAAATTTTAGCTCATATGATCTCCATAAGAAGATATCTAATCCAACCAAGAAAAAAACAAGGAAAAATGGTTTGAATGCATATGACAGATCTCTTTGTAAGGCAAGAAAAAATAATGAGCCATATCATGACGCCAGTAGTTACAAATAACATATCAAAGAGAAAATATATATCTTGTGTAGAATCATAAGAGAGTCTGTAGAAATAGACTAATTTAGTACAATTATTTTATCCTTATGGTATCCTTACTTGTTGACATGGGACCTTGAATCATATATAAGTAATTTGATCAAGTAATCGGTAAATCCACCTACGTATAAATGCATGTAATAGATACTGAGTAGAAATAATACTATGTTTGCCAGATATTGTAATTAACCTCAACATATAACCTCAGATGAAATTAATGACATCCCTTATGTTGTAAGCTTATAAAATTTATTACTAGTGCATTTGAATACATTGAAACAAACTCACTAATTCCCCCATCCTTCTACAAATAAAAATCACAATCAATGCATTATAAGCCATGGTTATTAATTACATTATTTAACTTCATGTCATCCACCACAATAGGCGAATATACATGGTCGATTTCATGGTATAGCCTTTCTTCTTTCGTTCAAAATTATTAGATCTTTTAGCTTTCCAATTTGACATACTTTCCTTTTTGCGATTCTACTCATAGCAAAAATTCACCTTTCGCATAGCCTCCTCCAAGGTTTTTGGATTATCATATTCAATTATATATTTTATATGAAAAGGTAAGCAACTTAAAAACCGCTGTACCTTAGGCTTCTCATCCACAATGTAAGGCACATATCGAAGAAGACTTAAAAATTTACTGTTTAGTTCTTTCATGTTCATTGTTCCCAGCTTTAGTTCATATAATTCCTTAGCTCGCTCTTCATAGTACTATTCAGACAAGAAATTATTTTAAAAATATTTCTTAAACATGCTCCAGTTAATGTTCTTTTCCCTAATACCTTTTACTCATTTTAGGTCCTGCCACCAAATATTTGCCTTCCCAATTAGGTTGTAAATGGCCATTCTCGCTTTTAGCTGATTAGAGTAATTGTAAATTTGAAAATATTTCTTCATCCTAGACATCCATGATTCAAACTCTTCTCCTTTCTCAGTTTCACCATTAAAAGTTGGTGGTTTTATTTTCTTAAATTCTCATGAAATTTCTTAATAAGGCTTAAATTTTCTTTTTCTTGGATGGTGACTATCTTCGCTACTATCACTAGTATAATGATAATTCTTCTTATGTGGATCGCCATAAATCTCAGAGGATGAACTACTTTCGATTTTAGACAGTTTATACTTTTTTCTTTTGTGTTGGTAGGAAATATCTTCAGATCCTGTCCATTTATCGTTTTCTTCATTCTGAAAATTTTTCATCAAAATCTGATTCAGCTCCTCCTGAGCTCTCAGAATTCTTTCATTTCCCCTTTTGGCTATTTCCATCTTAGTTCTTAATTCCTTAACCGTTTGTAATAGTTCATAAGAGTTATTAGTTATTTCTTCTTGTATGGGTTCTATTTTAGAATTACTTCATTCAGTAAATGGGGACTCCTCATCAGCATATTCCTCAAGTCTTTTCATACCTGCAGTTCAGCTCAGAAAAAATTTCTGGAAATAACATTTTGAAAAGAAAAATAATAATTAGTATGCATGCATTTGATTTACCATTTTATCTATGCAGGTTGAGCCACATTCAGGCCTAGTGTCTGAACTTGTGCTCTGATACCACATGTAATACTCCAAAAATTTGTAAAAATTTAAAAATTTTCATGTAACATAAAATGTTTGTAGTTGTCACTGCCTAGGAACAATTAACTGCTAACGGTTACTTTAAATAGTATTAAACTAGAATTGAATCTTTTGTTATTCTCTAGCTCTGCATACTTATTAGTTTGTTTTCATAATTCAATGTTAAGGATTTGATTTAGCAGGTTATGATTCAGAATAATAGGAATTGAAACGTCAGTTTAATTCTAGTACTAAGTTTGTATTACTGTCTTATGAAAAGTAGGAAAGAACTTCAATTGAGATTGAGGCTTACTTTGCTTATAGCTAATGCAGTGAAGTGATGCTTCTTTTACAGGTCCTTTATAGTAAGATTTTTGTTACCAGTTTCCATATCGAGATTATTATCTCAACTAGCATAAAACAAAATGCTAGTAAATTTATTTATTTTACAACTTTGAGCAGTAAAAGAGGTATCGTTGATCTGATTATTTATGTTCTACATAGTTACTAGTAATATAAGTATTTTTAGTAAACTAAACTTAGCTCAGTTACTCTTCCAATTCACTATAACTAAAACTTGTTCATTTAACTTTCATCGTTCTATTTTCAATTTAATGCTTGTATGTAACTCTAGTGAAAGTCTTCTAGTATAGCAGTTTCCTTTGTTTATATACTTGATGCTGAGTAAAACTACAGGGTATTTGTTTCCACAAATAATAAGTTAAATAAACTTAGGAATCCTATGATCTAGGTGTAGTCATAAATTACATTGACTATTATTCAAACCTGGGAATAAAACCTAGTGCATAAACAATTTATTAACTGACCTAGAATTTACCAAATAGAGATGCACTAATACAAATTGTATTTCTTTAAAATATAGTTTTACTACTTTTTATGTACGGAAGAAAGAATTATTTTCTATAAAAATCTATCCCTTTTAACCTTTGTAAATAATCCTCATCTCATAGGGTATTATTTATAAAAAATTTACTAGTATCTTATAATGATACTTAATTTAATACCTAGACTAACAAAATCAAGCTCAACCTTAACTTAGGTTTTCAAGCATACAAACATTAAAGATTAATCCCTTTTATAAGGTCTTATACTATGATATGGTTTCTCTTGTATTAATGTTTGTTGTGCAATTAACATTGAAGGATTCTTTGAGAATGTTTTTACCCATTTCTAAGATTGTAATACATGATACAAACACTAGTGTATGTAACTAATACCTTTCTATATGATTGTTTAAAGTTATAAATGTATAAATATCAAGTCACGATAATGTGAGTTAAAACAATGGTTTATAACCATAGTTTTCTTTGTAAAAATGCTCATGTGTGTAGGTTACTCCAAGGAGATTTCGACTATAACAAAAAACCAACATTTCGTAAATATTTTCCATGCCGCATGGTCTCTATTCGATGGTTAGGTTTCTGGTTGACCTTGGGGAAATATAAAAGTGTCCTAAAACCCTAAAATCGCACTTTCCCTACTCTTCTGTTTCTGCTGCAAAATGGATGAGTTGTAGACTCATGGCCGCAAGGCTTGTTGTCGATCCTTCAAGCATTTGAGAATAGAGCTCCTATAAACCATTATGAGTTCCTCTACAAGTTGGATTTTTACATGGCCACCGTTTTCTTCTGTGTAGAAGCTTTCTTTCACCACTATCTTAACGCTGTAAGCTACCCTACGTTGTTATCTTGCCTCTGCAAGTTGTATACTCCAAGCTCTGGTGCAGTAGAAAAGAGCATGACGCTTGAGTTGTTGACAAGAGTGTCAATAAAGATTATTGGGTTCCCTGTCTTACTGCTCACTTTCTGTATGGCTTGCCTTCGCCTCGTCTTGGCTTTGGATTTTGAACTTGAGCATTGTGCGTTGGGTTCTCTTCTAACAGTGCTTCCTTGAAGCTCGTTGTTCTCTTAATGGTGGCTAGGGTTTGATTAGACCATCTTTTTCATAGCAAAGGAAAAGAAATATATATCCAGGTATGAATTCTTTCAGTTTTTGTCCATTCTTGCACTGTTTCATTTTAATATTTTCATTATTGACAGGGGTTTAACATTTTGTGTTTCTTCACTTTTGCAGGCTTCAATCTAAAAAGATTGAGTTGAAAGATACCACAAGAAGGGGGCTCCACATTAGTGTTCCTTCTGGTAAGCCTCGGTTTCCCTGAGGTTCCTCCTGCAATGGTGTATGGTGTTTATTTTTAGTTGATGGAATTCATTGGGTTTTTGGATTTCGGCTCAGCCGTGGATACACTGTGTTTTAAAAAGTTTTGGAAGGCAATGTGGCCGATACTTTGATATGTTGTTTAGATTATTTAAAGCCCTTTAGCAGCTGTTTCATGTTGGAGACTTGGGGCTTTCATAGCCGAGACTTGAGAAATTATGACCTTCTCAATCGTAGTTTTGTTTACAGTTATGTTATTTTATACAGGTTTTTAAGTCATGACTCTATTTGTAAAAGGCCATAGGCCCGTAACTGATATGATTCAGTGGTACTAACGGTTTAGATGTTGTTTCTATTTTAAATAAGCTCGAAGCTTACTGTTTGTACTTATATTTTGATAATATAAATATATTGTGGTTTTAAGAAGATGAGAGCAGCTGTAAAATTCTTATCAGTTCTTATTTTTCTTTGAATCTGTTAAATTATTCTATACATAGTTTTTAATACTGTAAATTGATATTTGTTTTTATTATGTTTAAAAGTGAAATGTAAATGTTTCAAATATTTAGTTCTTAAAAAATAATTTTTTTTTACTGTCAAATATTATTTACTTTAGTAAGTAAATAAAAGTAAGGTTGTTTATCCAACCTAAGTTTTTACTGTATTTTTCTGGAATATATATGTTGAAGGATATTTTACTTATTTTTCCCAATTTATATTTATCACACAGTTTTAATACTATTCCTGTGGATAGTATGTTAAATTTAATATATTCACCTATTCGGTGCTTATGGTTATATAAATGAACTAAGTAAGTTTTAATTTGTTTTATAGGTGAAATGAATAACCCCTCTGTTAGTAAAAGAGGTGGTATGTTATTTATATTTTACAGTTCCTTCAATTAGGTTTTATTTATAAACCATAGTTTCTCTTAGTTTAAAATACATAGTTAGTAATTGATTATAATGTTATCCTAGTTTCTTTTTACTTAGAGTAAATTCCTAGCCTTATTTACCGTTTCTTCAAGTTAATCTTGGTTATTTGATTTCTGTTTTTATAATGAGTGTTAATTATTATATTAATAGACTTATAGTAAATAGTCTATCTATTGTGTAAGCAATTACACATACTAGGTAAATTAATACTTTTATATCTTTTCCTAAGACATATCTGTTTATATTATTCCAAGTACTCTGTCTAAATAAAACATCTAAAATAGAAAGGAAAAACATACATATGAATAACTCTTATGAAACCTATAGAAGGTAATAAAACACATTCATGCATACTTCATTCGTTTCTTTCTCTGAATTTAATCTAACCTACTGTGCTAGAGTACTACCTTTAAAAAAGGTGTGGAAAAATATAGTTAGATATTTTTATATCTATCAGTAAAACTAGAAATTATTCTAATCATTTATCCTAAATTATCTAATCTAGCATTTAACTATCTTTTCACAGTAAAAATATTTCTGTTAACTAACCCTAGCAGCAACAGAACAGAAACATAACATATTATTGCTTAAACACAAACCCTCAAGATAACAATAAACAATTAGAAAGATAGATAAATCAAGTAGAACCTCGAAATGTAGATGAGGTGACAACAGCTTAAGGAACCTGTTCCTCCCAACCAACTCCTGGAGAAAATATGGACTGCAAATCTCAGGACCCCCGAGATTTTCTCCTAGTCCACCAGGTAGAAGTACTGGGTGAGAGATGTAGTTTTAGTAATCCTCTGCAACTCTACTGAGTGTTCAGCAGTCAATCAGTTCTGCATGCAACAGTATGAACTCAGCTTAGAATAGTTGCACTAGTTCAGGTTTTCAACACTTTCCACTCAAAACATACTTCAGCTACTCCCCTCCATCAAATTTGATTGTGCACTTCATTCACTCAGAATGTTCACAAGTCAAGAATGAGCAGCGTTAGCTGTCTTCAATGGGAAGTTTTATTAGCATGCCTAGGTCTTTTGGGTTAGTTTTCACTTAATGAGCCACCTGCTCTTGTTCCACTTTCTTGGGTAACATGACCACAAAAATAGGGAAGTTGCCACGTGCAACAACTAAAATTAGTTTGAGGATGTTGCCAAGTGTCAATCTGGTCTCAACCCAACCTACTCCACCAAGTGACCAGTAAAACATTCATTCAACAGCTTCCTTAAGCTATTGTCTCATCTTTCATTTATTAATTAATAAAATATTCATCAATTACATTCAATTAGCCTTGACCCCACTTGGTCATTGATTACAAACTTCATAATAAAATATAACATAATGTTTCTTAAAACATAAAATAATTTGCAAATTGGGGCATGTGATAGAAAATATATATCTTGTGTAGAAGCATAAGGGAGTCTATGGAAATAGACTAATTTAGTATAGTTATTTTATCCTTATGGTATCCTTACTTATTGAGAGGGGACCTTCAATGAATATATATAAGTAATTTGATCAAGTAAGCAGTAAATCCACCTACGTATAAATGCATGCAGTACTAGATACCGATCGAGTAAAAACAATACTATGTTTGGATATTTTAACCTCAACATCTAACTTCAGATGAAGTTAATGATCACATCCCTTATTTGGTAAGATTATAAAATTTATTACTAGTGCACTTGAATACATTGAAACAAACTCACTGCCCCCATCCTTCTACAAATAAGCATCATAATCAATGCATTATAAGCCATGGTTATTACATTATTTAACTTCATGTCATCCACCACAATAGGCTAATATACATGGTTGATTTCATGGTATACCCTCTCAACCTCCTTATTCATATAATGTGATTTTCCTTGTGAAATCAATTCATTAAAGGATTATTAATGTAAGTATGAATATTTTGTTGATCACAACCATTTTCCTTCATATGCTCTAGTACTAGTGCAGGATAAATGACAACTTTTCCTCCTTTGCACTTATGTCCATTATTCAAGGTAGTATATGTTACTTCATTAATTGGTGTCAATTATTTTCAGTTAGGGATGATGGTTAGGGGAATACTAGTTAAGGATAGATTAGATGAAATTTTGGATCTATATAGCCATATTTTTCTTTGATCTAGCTACAATTAGATTTTCATGGTTCACTAATTCATATAACAAGTGTTAAGGTAGGAATTAGACAAATTAAAGGTGTCATTTCCATGATTAACACCTACATTACTAGGTATAATATACCTATAATTTGTTTGATAATTATAAAGAGATGGAGGGTTGACATTGTACATTAAAAATTATACTTAGAAGGAGATGGGGGTCACATCATATTCATATGGTCCATCAAACAAGTTATCAGATTATCATTAGGAGAATAGTTTCAATGGTATAATACAGGTCTAAAATACATAGGGTATTAATGTCTGTTCAAATTCCTTTTATTTTTATAAGAATTGCATACAGTTGGAAGAGGCTATAATGATAAAATTTTTGAATATATAAAAGGATTATATAGGTCTTTCTTGTAGGTTTTCTCCAGGTAGGACCTTAACCAGTGTATTAATTAATTGTCAAACTTATGGAGAGCATATAGATTATATGCATTAACACAGTATATTTATTCTCATAATTACTCTAATATCCATAGGTATAAATGCAGTAGATACCTACTAGAAATAATAATATGTTTGGATGTAACCTCAACATCTAACCTTAGATGAAAATGAAATTCCTTATGTGGTAAGGTAAAATTGATTACTAGTGCACTTGAATCTATTGAAACAAACTCATTGTCCCCATCCTTATAAAAATAAACCTCACATTCAATGCCTTAGAAACCATTCTTATTACATTATTTGACTTCATGTCATCCACCACAATAGGCTAATATTGCATTTCCTTTTGATGTATTTCTTTGGTTCCCTCCTTCCTTCCTTTGGTCCACCTACATGACTCCTAGTACCAGGGTCCTTACCCTTTTCATTGAAAAACTTAGGAGAAAAATCGGGTGTTTTTGCTCTCTATACCAAAAAAAAGGAAATTAAATTTACCAAAAAGAAACAAAAAAACGAAATTAAAAAAAAAAGAAAAAAAATGGGACCCCTAACATAACTTTTCACATTTTATCTCCCGCGAATAGTTTTGCCGGGAAAGGGAGGAGTTTTCTTTTTGCACAGGCTATAATTTACTTGCTTTGATTCTGGTATTCAACACCACGAAATCTAAAGCTAAGCTGTTGGGATATACTGAGGTGATTTGTGTGAGGTGTAACTTAAGTTTCACTGCATTCTTGTTCTGCGTTCTTTATTGACAGAAATCAAAATATTGGTTCCTATGCTACAAAATTTTAAAAATTCTGTAAAATTTTTGGTTTCCTCTAGGGATAACCATGGATTGTGGTGGCTCTTGCTAGCTGAGGCGTGGACTGTTTGACATTCATTTAGCTAGGTTTTGATTGTTTTGTGAGCACTAGATTTGGACTGCACTTTCCCACTGCTGTAAGACCGTTACCATGTTCATCTTTGGGGCTACTTGTGTAAACCTTGTCCTGCTTGCAGCCTCTAAGGTTGAGGGGTCTTCACTCTTGGAGATTGAGATATCTTGTTGGCTACTATACGTGTCTAACCTAACCCTACAACACTCTAACCCTCTCTCTCTCTCTCAAGTTATGACACCTATTCCTTTTAGCAGATAGTCTTCCCTTTTACTTTTGAAACTTGTTAGATAGATTAAACGTTTAAACAACTTTCAGTTAACAATTGAGTGATGATGGAATTTATTTTTTTAGTTAATTATGCAGGCTTTGTACAAGTGGAGACATGGAGGTAAGCGATTGTTTGTGATTGAAGTATATCATTATTTTTATTTAATTTAAATTGCTTTTTTTAACAGAAACGAGTAGGTTTTGTATTAATAAGACTGTGGCTAAGCTGCCCAAGAGGTTATATCTATGAGTTATTTGCAAAAAACAAAATTCCCCATCACAACAAATGGGAATACTACTTTTATTTAATTTAAATTGTTAGAACATATTACTTTGTACTTTAATAAAAATCTAATCGGCTATGGCTAATCAACACTCTAATCATTTTAAAAAAAACAGGCAAAGCATGTTATGACACGAAATCAAAAAAATATGATCATGAAATTTTCAAAAATAACGTATCAAAATGATCAAATGGGAAAGAAAGGGACATGCATATCAGAAGGTAAATATTTAGAAATAGAACAATGTATTTCCTTATGTAGTTATATAATGCTTATTTTTATTGTATGATGATGTTAGGCATATGTTTAATAACATTCTTGGCTACAGTTACAAATAAGAGGAAAATACCAACAATAGAAAAGAAGATTAGTACACCTTCTATGCCTTTGAATGACTCTACTAGTCCTAACAAAGAAGCAAATGACAAAGATACATTTTCCTCTTTTTAGGAGGAGGAGAAACATGAACAAGGTAAGCCCATTAATTCATACTTTTCTAGTTCCTTAAAACTATAGATCTTATGATTAAGAAGTCCATAACACCTTTACGTTCCCTTGTTTTATAGAAAATGTTCACAAACAACCATGCCATATGGATAACAGTGTAGAAGGGAAAGATCCCTCCACACAAAAAGAGGCGAAGCAACATGAAGAACAAGGTAAGGTCATTAATGTATAATTTTGTAGTTCTCCATAAATAAAATTTTATGACTTTGAAATCCATAACACCTTTACTTGCCCTTCTTTTATAGAAGATGTTCAAAAAGAACAAAGCCAATAAGATATTAGTTTACAAGGTGAAGATCCCTCTACACAAGCATTGACAGAGAAAGTCAAGAATAAAGGTAGAGGAGCAACTAAATGTGCAGAAATCAATAACTTGGAGGAAAATATTGAAATTCATATCAATGAAAGGAACCAACCAATTGGTCCAAACTCCATGCAACTATCTTCATTACTAGGTGTGCTCGCAAGGGAAATGGTTCCAATAAATTATTCTGATTGGAGGAAGGTTTTAGATCAATAAAGGAGGACTTGTGGAACATTATTAATGTGAGTATTAGACATTATGTGTATTTGTTTTCAACATTTCTATTTTTGGATGATTTTGAACTTTATTTCAAACCATGTATGGCATTTAAAGATGCAATTCTTGTATGTTGCAGGAAAAATTCATAATCCCTTCGGTCCTTAAAGAATATTGTATGAAATCCATTGGCCATAAGGAAAACAATCATAGATATCGTTCGACCAAAAAATATTGTGACCTTTATGAGTCAACTGAGGAAAGATTAAAAAACGTTTCTCCAATTAGGATAAGTGAGACAGTGTGGAGATAATTCGTCCTATAACGAGCCACCACTGAATTGCTGGTAAGCAAAAAGTTCACATATTATATAATCAAGTTTTTTAGAATGTTTATTGGCTTGTAATGTTGACTTATATATGTTATTTTCAATTGATTACTAGGATATGAGGAAAAAAAACAAGGAAAATAGAGGGAAGGAGAGGGACTTTCACACCTCTGGACATCGAGGTTATCAACGGGTCGAAGATGATATGGTATACATTTGTAATGATATTTTATTCGATATGAGAAATATTAGCATATTTTAGTTTCATTTAAATGTCACAACTTAACCATACTATTTTACTTGTTGCAACTAGAAAAAATATATAGCCTCTGATGATACAACTACAAGCATTACTAGGGCTGACTTATCAAAGAAGTGCCATCAAAAGAAGGATGGCACTCCAATCACACGAGTTGTAGGAGAAACAATAGTATGTTCTCAACCTTTTAATTTAGATCATGATTAAAATTTCATTTTACATGTTGGAAATGTTTTCTTCTACGATCTGATTTAATTGTATGTCAATGTTAGAGAAAAATTGAACAAGCACAAGTAGAAGTTGCATCTCAAGAATTTGCATCTAAGGATGATTCCCTTGCCAAGGTACTAGGGGTTTATGAAAGAGGACGATGTCATGGCATTGGATTAGGAGTTATGCCAACTAACTTGTTTGGAAAAATTCCATACAAGGAGGCGCTAGCTGTAAGCCAAGCAACAGTGAACTACTGAAAAGATTAGAAGATATGGAGAGAGAACATGTGGTCAAAAAAGAAATCTCTATTTGGAAACAACAATAAGTGAACTACCGAAAAGAGTAGAAGATATGGAGAGAGAACATGTGGTCAACAAAGAAAGTGTTAGTGTCCAATTCTTTACTCTTGTCTCAGTATACATATTTTCACAGTAATGATGTGAAGGCTAATATTTGAATGCTCATATAAATAGTGTCCTACTGTACAAAATGCTCAGGCTGAAATCATGCCTGTGGTGGAGGTTAGTTGTTTATTTATTATTTGAAAAAAAAATCATCTTTCGAATATATATATTACATTTTGTTGCCTTTGCAGAGTAATAAAGGGGACATAACAACCCCTAGGAACAGACTAATACAAAAGAAATTAACTTCAATTCATACTCCATCATCCCTAGTAAGTATTGGAAGATTTTGTAATTTAGATCAATTTTATTTTATTTTAACAATATATTAGAAATCATTGTCTGTTGGGTGTAGAGTCGTGCATCAAAATATGATGAACATTTGGTACAAAAAACACCAATGGTTCCATTGAAACTGCAAATTGACAAAATGAAAGCACCAATTCATGTAAGATTGTAATTATTTAATCTAGGATCATCAATGTTTAAATTATTATTTCCATGCATCTTACTTTGTCTCATTTATTTGCAGGGTCAAGATAATAATGAGCTGACACCAACTTCCCAATTGGGGCTGGTAGGAAAGAAATGCTTTCTCATTGCATTAAAATCAAGGGTTAAAGTTGCAAGGGAGACAATACATAAGACTGACCCAAATGCAATGGTACACTGTGTCCTTGTTGGAAAAGGCTATTATATTATGAATCCGACAGAAATTTTAAATCCTCTATTTGAAAATATACCTCTACCACATCCCAGTAGCGCATTATGTAATCTAACAGATGCTTTGTTGAGCTTCATTCCTTGGCATAAGGATGACATTGAACTATGTAATTAGTGCTTATAAAGTGTGACTAGTGATTTCAGTGATGTCGTATCAACTAAGAATAGTTGATTTATTGAATATTTATACTTGGATGAGGACATAGTTTATAAATTTTGTGTAGTTCGGGATTAATCCACTTAAATAAAATTTTGGGCACAAGTTGCGATTATATGCCATGAGCACAACTTCTGATTTTGTAATACATCAGTATTATATAATCTTTGTTGCATGTGAAATGAGATGTTGTGTTGTGAATATGTGGAATGAGCAGTCTCTATATCATATTTTTCATTAAGTGTTTTTTTTTTGTAAATTAGTTTATCCTTCTATTGCCTTCTATTTCCAAAAACAAACATTTACAGAAAAAAAAACACATTAATATAAATTATTTTCCACATTTTAGCAAGAATAATAAAATTACCATAATTAAATATTTAAAGGAATAAGCTTGCATCCAGAAGCAAATTCATATGCAATGATTAACAAGAATAGTAAGCTGATTTCTTAACTCAATTGAGGCCAGGACCTTTTATGTTGTATGAAACAACAAATCTACAGATCATTTTGAATTTGAAAATCAAAACTAAGTTTAAATACAAACTACTCAATTTGCACATTGATGTCACCATGTTTTTTTTTGTATATGGTAGTGTTACTAAAAAAGTGGCGGTGTTACAAAAAAGTGGTAGTGTTACAAAAAAAGTTACAGTTCAGAGACACATTCCTGCTCAAAGAGAAAAACAGGTAGAGCATTTTGTCATAAGAGACAATATGAAAGTGGTATTGGTGGATTCCTCAGTTTTTCGACCCTGAAGTAGAATTTATGGGCTTGCCACAACTATGGTTTAGGTAAATTAGACCAAACATAGGAGAAGATAAAAAATTGTCTAAGTATGGAATTATTGGTAAAATATTCCTTACTGGCCTTAGGGAAGTGCACGCCACAACTCATTGGTTGATGATAAAAATATTCTGAGAGTGTGGATATCTAGAGTGTTGTATGGTGCATCCAACCATATCATTAGTATGACCAAAAAGGCTTTCAGGAAGAATATATCAATCTGCCAAAAGTGCCTCTCAGCCATATTTTCATTGCAACAAAAAAATGCCCGCCAAGGAGAGAGAAAGAAACTCTAGAAGATGAAAGTGGTCTTGATGCTTTGTTGAAGAAAATGACTATAACACAAAAGCTTTGTTTAAGAAAATGCCTGCCACAAATGCTTTGTTGAAGAAAATGCTCGCATCACATGGGGATATTGTAGGCTATTGTTTTGTCTACTCAACCATGGTCTCATTTTGTCCAAATAGACCTCGAAGTAGAATTTATGGTCCTGGCACAACTGTGGTTTAGGGAAATTAGACCAAGCATAGGAGAAGATAAAATTTTGACCAAGTATGAAATTATTGGTAAAATATTCCTAACTTGTCTTAGGGAAATTCCCCCATAGGTCATAGGACGACGATAAAAATATTATGAGACTGTGAATCTCTAGAGTGTTGTATGGTGCATCCAACCATATCATTAGTCTGCCCAAAAAGTCTTCCAGGAAGAATATATCAATCTACCAAAAGTGCCTCTCAGCCATATTTGCACTGCTACAGAAAAATGCCCGCCAAGGAGAGAGAAAGAAGCTCTAGAAGATGAAAGTGGTCTTGATTCTTTGTCGAATAAAATGGTTAGAACACAAATGATTTGTTGAATAAAATTCATGCCACAAATGCTTTGTTGAAGAAAATGTCCGCAGCACGTGGGGATATTGTAGGATGATGTTTTGTCTACTCAACCATGGTCTCAGTTTGTTCAAATAAACCCTGAAGTAGAATTTATGGACATGCCACAACTGTGGTTTAGGGAAATTCGACCAAGCATAGGAGAAGATAAAATATTGACCATGGAATTATTGGTAAAATCTACCTAACTAACCTTAGGGAAATGCCCGTCATAGGTCATAGGATGACAATAAAAATATTCTGAGACTGCGAATCTCTAGACTGTTGTATGGTGCATCCAACCATATCATTAGCCCGACCAAAAGGTCTTTTAGGAAGAAGATATAAATCTTCCAAAAGTGGCTCTCAGCCATATTTTCACTGCTCCAGAAAAATGCCCACCAAGGAGAGAGAAAGAAGCTCCAGAAGATGAAAGTGGTCTTGATGGATTCATCTTGTTGGCCTGTACCCAATGTGCTTCTCACTTTCCAATTTTGAAGGAAAAATGAAATCGCCTTGGTGACCTAGGGTTTGAAGAGAAATGGTTAAGTGTTAGACAAAGAGTTTGAGAGACCACTTGGAAATGCCCATAAGGGGGTGTTCCTTTGATGATAAAATTCATCAGATGATATGGTCCTGTTCATTGTTGAAATGGATATCTATCCATGCTCTTGGTTTTTCCAGTGGATATCTTTAACATTAATATAATTTATTTTCCACATTGTAGCAAGAATAACAAAAAGACCAAAATTGAATATTTAAAGGAATAAGCTTGCAGCAAGAAACAAATTAATATGCAATAAATAAAAATAATAGTAAGATGATTTCTTAACTCAATTGAGGCCAGGATAAGTTTATGTATTTTATTAAGTGCAATTCCTAAGCTTGCATTCCCCAGCTTTCATTTCTAAGCGTGCATTCCTAAGCTTGCATTCCTCAGTGTGGATTCATAAGCTTGCATTTGTAAGAGTACGTTCCTGAGTGTGCATTCCTAAGCTTGCATTTCTCATCGTGCACACTAAACCAACCAAGACCGACGCAATTGAATTTGGGTCGTCGCGTACTATGGAAATAGATGAAACATGGGTGTCTTACACCATGGAAGCAAACATAGGGGCCTTTTCTACCATGGCATCAGAAGCCTGAAGTTCCCAGGTTGAACGGTTCATGGTAAAAAAATTCCAAGAGAATGTTGATGAATGGAGTGATACAATCATATGTCCAATTGGTATGTTAAATATCATTTTAAGAGCAGGAGTGGATAGGTTTATTTTTGGGCATTTTAATTATCAAAATGATGAGATAGATGATGCCATCTATAGTTATGATCACGGGGCTATGGAATTGCATATTTTTTGGAAGAGGGTTTATCTAGACCTCCATTTGGTTGCTAAAGAAACCAAAATTCCACGAAGAGAGGGGGAAATGTTAAACTCATGGAAAACCCCCAAGGAAGAAAAGATTTAGATGGCCAGTAAAATTTGTGGGAAATGGGTTGTTGTTCCTAGAAATGGTCTAAAACTGGAATATGTTCCTCAGGGAATATACAAATACCTTATTCAGATTATCCTTAGGACCATTATGAATCACCACAAGTGGAATGATATTTCGGGTGATTGCATGAAGCTGGCCATACACTGGGTTAAATACATGGCCATAGATGTCCCTCATCTATTGGCTAGGAAATTGTACTCTGCATTGCAAGATAGTAAAATGAAGAGGTTCAAGTTCAGTTACCCAGGCACACTGCAAAAAATTATTGATTTATGTCGACCCAGTGTTGTAGGGTCAAATTCTATTAGAACATACATTAGGAAGCCTAAAGAACAACAAAAAAATGAAGAATTACCTCAACCGTCTTTAAAGAACAATGTAGAAGCAATTTCTACTGTCACTACAACAATACATGGACAACCTTTAGAGGACAATATGGAACCTGTGGGAAATGACATGCCTTCACTTTCCCTTGAAGAAGATGTTGTTGTCACAACTTTGGTTGGAATGCATGGAAATGAAAATGCAGATCAATGGGAGGAATTTGTGAACAATGATATGGACCATTCACCGACAAGTGATGAAGACCTAATTCATGCCAAATATGGATTTGATGGTAGATTTGTTTTTTCTTTATTTGATAAAATGGTACATTTCAAAGAACAATCTACCTTGTGGGAGGATTCCTTCAAATCTAGCGACGAATTGTGTAGAACTAAGGATGCCCAAATTCTTGATTTGGTACACCATGTTACATTTTTAGAGAAAAGAGTTGAGGAAACAAAAAAAATATTTGTCCAGAAGGATCAACTTATTAAGGATCAATGTTCTAAATTCACTGTAATTTAGCAAAATCAATTTCTGAACTTGACAAACTGAAAGACATGTATCAAGCTCAAAAGAAAAAAGATGAGGAAACTATAGGGATACTTGAAAATGAGCTGAAAAATAGGCCCGAAGTTTTGAACATGCCACCTCTGAAGATTGTATTTGGTAAGGAAGCAGAACTTCAGCAAGAATTGAAGCAGAAAGAAACATTTATTGCAGGTTTCCAGGTTGAGTTTGAAAAGGCATTGAGAGAAATGATCATTAAACAACAAAATGAGACTGCAAAATATGAAACAAGATTGGAAAAATTGAATAAAAAAATTAAAAACAAAAATGAGTTGCTACAAAAGTGTTGGAAGAGGAAAACAAAATCAACAAGGGTAAACAAGTCTGCACACCAGAAGAATCAACAGTCAGGGGTAAATAAGGCATCACACTAGATGAATCAACAGTCAGGGGTAAACAGGTTTGCACACCAGATGAATCAACAGTCAAGGGTAAACAAGTCTGCACACCAGAAGAATCAACAGTCAATGGTAAACAGGTCTGTACACCAGAAGAATCAACAGTCAAGGGTAAAAAGGTCAACAAAACAAAAGAATCCAAAGTCGAGGGTAAAAAATCCATCACACCAAAACTTTTTGGCAGTACAAAACTAGGTGATGTAACTATGGAGAGCTTACTCCATTTATAGAAGTCCTTGCAAGAATGAGAGGAGACCTTGAATGAAGTTGCTTCAACCGTAAATGTTGTAGAGCTTACATTTGGCTCATTAGATCGAACATTGAAGAAGACGATAAAGGAGAAGGAGGCCGAAATTAGAGATCTTCACCAAAAACTATTGGAGAAGGGAAAATCACTACATTTGGGATGTGATAGTGAGATACAAGATTTGAAATCCCAAATTAAAGCTTTGCAGAATAAACCTGTGGCAGAAGCAATTTTGTATACTCCATCTAATAGCGATTTGAGGGCACAAGAGCTCTTGAAGGAGGTACAAAAGGTCAAGAGAAAATTAAGTGCAGTTCAATCTGAGTTGAAGTAGACAAAGGATGATCTCAAAATAAAGGAAGATGAGCACTCAAAGAAGAAAAATAATAATGTAGATATGTTGAATAAATTCCTAGAAGGAAAAGATAGATTGCATACAAAAGTGTTAAATCTTGCAAACAAAGTGAAAGAGCAAGAAAAAAAATTAAAACATATGGTAGATGAAGCTTCTATAGAACAGGAGGGTTCTAGAAAAGGTAAGAGAAGCTATAGCGAATTTTATTATTCTAAAAAGGAGTGTTATACCAAAATCCTGTCACCATCATGTGATAAGACATTTGACATACCTACTTGCCCTGAATCCTAGCTTCTGGAGTGAACACTAAATGGTTTTTTATCAGTCTGTCACACAAATTCCTAGCACCTCTCATGCCCCTTTATCTAGGAGTGGTACCCTTGCTCATACTGCCTTTCATTGATTGTCCACAAGTGGTGCCACGGCCCATTTCCCTTGGTCCATAGGCGGTTATTACCAGAACTGCTCTGTCATAGAAGGAGAAGCGCGGTACCCTGGGTAAAAAGGGAAAAAGAGAAGTTTTTCGAGGTTTCTAGATGATAAGCCTCATGTACTGCCTTATCCCTACTGTTGTGGGTTGGTTGAGCTTGAGATCCCTCATCCTAGGATCTTAGAGGCCGCCTCACCCACTAATTTCTCAACCATCTCTATCCATTAAAGCCTTGTAAATATGAGCTCATAGCCATGGTTGAGGAGAGAACATTGAAGGTATTGTTATGCTGTTGGATTGATTCTTGGCCCAAGATCATTTGGAGAGAGCATAGAGAGCTAGAGTCGGAGCTTTTGGGGATGAAGAGTTGGTTTCATGGAGATGCATGTCAACACTAAGGCTTGGTTGTAAACTTCTTCATATTTCTAATGCAAGTTGATTTTCTATCCCATATATATTGTTGATGTTTGATTTCAGATATATATTGCTAGATTCCTTAGTCACTACCATAGATTAGTAGATCATATTCTGGTTGCTTTGATCTGTTTCATGTTGAGCTTGATTGCAGGTACACAGGTGGAATATCAAAGCCTTGTATTCTAGATATCTACAGCGTCTAGGGAGAGTTATCAGCCTCTGTGATCTATTTGTTCTGGATTTGAACCATTCAGACCAGTGGAACACCTTGTTGTCTGCAGGAGGTGAAATATTCCGGCTAACAAATCTGGCGACTCTGCTGGGGACAAGTATTCAATTGTTCTGATCTTCCTCAGTCTGCAACTCTTGTCCGAATCCAGGCTCCGTTTTCTTAAACTTTTTTCAGTTAGATCTACTTTCTGATTTGTATTATTTGGGTTTGAAATCTCCAGATTTGTTCAGATCTGAGTCATTTCGGTCTTTTATGCTCTGTTACCACATTCAATTCGACAGTGTTTGCCTTGATCTAGTCTTTTCTGATCTGATCCATTGTTCTCTTTTTGTTTTGGCCATCTACCGGGAACCACGACCATGCTTTGTACGAGGAGCAGTGCCACCGCTTGAACATAGTGAGTAGTAAGCGGTGCCACCACATGTATCTAGTTTGCGAGGAGCGGTGCTACTTTGGAAACACCCTTACAACACCTACAAAGCGCGGTGCCAGGTAGGAATTAGTCCAAAACCCTTTTTCCTCATTTTTCTTTGCAAAAATTTGGAATTTTGATTGCTTTCAGTTCTGTTATCATCCTTGTGTTACTGAATTTGATGTGTGTGGCTTGCTACTTTGATGGTTTAATATTAATTTGAGTGGAATTTCAAAAAATTGTTTAGTCTTTTTTATTGTTCATCTGCTTCTTGCTTGTTGGTTGTGCTTAAAGAAGGATTTCTTGTTTTCTGAAAGTTTGGGTGCTCATTGAACTTCTTTTCATTGCATATACTGAAAGAAGGACACTAGACTAGCTTCTAGGTTTCATTTCTTGCTTGCATAGTAAACTTCTTTTTCTTTCCTTCAAAAAAGAAAAGTTTTGCTTGAGATTAGGACATCATATTTAAGCGCTGGATTTGGGCTTTCTGATTGGCTTTATAAGCTTTCAGGACCTTTATGATCTTTCATCTCTCATGCATATAGGACTATCTCAATCAAAATAAAAAAAAATGGTAGTTTTAAGTTAGATTTGCTTATTTTTTGAGAAATTTGAAAAGTTAGAGTGCATTGGCATATAGGTATGCTTGGTGTTGTTCTTTTAGGAAAATAGATTCTAACCCTTCTCATTTGCTTTCGAAAAGAAGATTTTTGGTTTGTAAAAGTGTTTGCTTGTCTTTGATTTGATGTTCATGACTGTTGATTGGAATGGTTTTTGGTTTTGAAACAAAAATAAAAACACTCTCTTCCCTCCCGTAAGTAGGCATATTGAACGGTAAAGTGAACATTTGCACAAGCATATCGCATGGTTTTAATTTTCTGTCAAAACATCATGCATTCACCCAACCGTACAAGTTAAAATTAACGGTAGTTATAGGTTAAAATTTATGTAGTAACTTGAGTGATAGGTTAGAGACGTGTTTGGGTGTCATAAAGCATGGGAGCTGTCATTATTTTGTCAGCATTACATTCCAGGACTCACGCGGTTCTTCCACATACCGTCGGTATATCAAACGGCCTTTCACGTACCCTTGAGGTATATAGAAAGGTACTTCATGTACTCGATTGTATATCGGAAGGCCCCTTGTGTACGGTTATGCATTAGATAGCACTACTACCGATTCGATCTCCCACGTACCTTGAGTATATCGGGAGACCCCACTAGGGTACCTTATATATCTGAGAAAATCCCTTTGGCCGTCTTGTTTGGATCCATACACTGAAAACAACATTCAGGGAGATTACTATGCACATACCCTTGAGGTATATTGTGAGTGGCACCTGCTTGAGAATCCTAGTGAGAGACCTGACTTTTGAACTCCTCCTGTCATTTTAAGTCTGCTTGTTTTGACCTATAGTTTGAGTAGGGAAGTCTTTTGGTGTGTTTTTTCTAGATTTTCAGACCCTAGGTTAGATAGGAACTATACAAACTGGCTGAGTTAATATAGTCCAGGAGAGTACGGGGCTTACCACCTGATTTTATTCCTATTTCAGGAGAAATCCAATGGAAGCTATCGACCAAAGAGATGCTACCACCTCCCAAGTGGGAGATAATGTGGTGGTGGAAAGTGGAGTACCATATTCTTCACACTTGCCTCCCTTGGTCCAACAGCCTTCCCGGGAAGATTCATCGTTCCATTTTCCCTTGGAAGGTCATGTTGATGATACCCATCTGGACTTTGGTCCTAATGCTCCTTTTTGGGAGACACCTATCGGACAGGCCATTGCCTCATTTGGTACTCGTGTAAGTTCTCCTGAGAGTGAAGAAGAACGTAGGTAATACCGTGCTGCTATTCTCCGTGCATATGAGGTAGAAAAGCAGATTGATAACCTACTAGGCTCTACACCAGTATGATCTACATCTCTTCCGGTGGGATATCATTCACTAGATGATTCTATGAGACCCATTGAACCGATTATAGATCATCCATTAACAACCCATAGCCCAGGTCAAGTTTCCACCCCTCTCACCTCTTATGTTATGTTTGTTCCAAATCCTCCCAAGTCTTTTGCATCTGGGGCCCAACCTTCAATTCCTGTTTCGTCAATACCTTTGAATGTCGGGGGACAACCCCCGACATGACCTACATTATCTGATACCAGAGTTGTACCTAGTCAAGAGAATACCTCTAACATAGAAACATCCATAGTTTTTGTCCCTCCCACCCACACTAATGTGAGAAATCCCCCATCTAGTTCAGGTCATCCCTTGGGGGCACAACCTATTACCATTTAGTCTTCTAGTGGTTATGGTTATCAAATACCTATAGGTAATCATCCATCTAATCCTACTAGAATTCCATACCCTAGTAACACTTTTATGCCATGGGGGAAACCCAACTGGTTTTACATGCCAGCCATGGGAGGGATACCTATACATACTGTGGGAGGTGCGGGAGGACCACCTTATGGAGGTCCTCCCCCTGGGGGACCTAATGGTCCCGGAGGATCTAGTGGTCCTCCTCATGGTCCTGGAGGTCCTAGTGGTCCTGGGGGACCTGGTGGATTTGCTCCTTATGGCTCTAGAGGGTATGGTGGCCCTCGACCTAGTGGTTTTGGTGGCTCTGGAGGTTTTCCACCTCCTGGAGGGTCTGGTGGTCCGCCTCCTGGTGGTCCCGGTGGTCCTGGTGGTCCCAGTGGCTTTGGCGGTCCTCCTCCTGGAGGCCCTAGTGGTCCTAGCGGTCCTAATTTTGGAAATCAACCCCCCATGGGTGGATCTTCCGGTGGTTCTTCCTCACAGCAACCTGTTTATCAGTCTACCTATGGCCCTACTAGTAATTATATGCCATATCAATATTACCAGTATGTGGAACTTAATAGACAGTTACCTTTCCTAGCGACTTTGGACTTGCCTGATTTGTCTAAGTTGATTAATGATCCCATTTGACACAATCCCTTGTGGCCCCCCATTCCGGTAAAGTTACCATCGGATATTCCAAAATTCGATGGAAAGCAGGGTGAAGATCCACAGAACCATGTTATGAATTATCATTTGTGGTGTTCTTCGAACTCCCTCATAGATGATTCCGTTCGGTTATGACTCTTTCAGCAAACTTTGACTGGTACGGCCGCAAAGTGCTATATTGAACTCCCACAACATTCGTTTGTGGATTTTGGCTCGTTGGCAACTGTGTTTCTTACGCACTTTCAGCTCCCTATTTGTTATGAAATAGGCACTGATATTTTAACTTCTCTACGACAGAACACCTCCACCCACATTTACGATCATATTCATGAGTGGAGAAGGCAGAGAAGGCTTATTAAGGCCCCTATTTCGGATTAGTTGTTAGCTGATTGGTTCATTAAGTCCTTGTTGCCTCCTATTTCCCGAGATGTGGCCATGGGCAGTGCTGTTACCAAAGAGTAGGCTATTATTCGGGCTCAGTACCTAGACTTGGTCTATTCCCAGTCCGAGACTGTTTATGACCTGATTCCTCAAGCTCCTAGCCCCAGCACTGACCCTACCAAGCCACCAGCAGAAGTACCTGTTGATGGGATTGTTGGTTCAATCTAGTCCCCATCCATAGCGAAACCTGCCAAGCAAACCCAAACTGCTACTCCTTCGACTCCCAAGGTTTTTGTTGAGGTCAATTCTATTCAAAGTACTCAAACCTCGGGTAATAAAAAGAAAGGTAAAAATCGAAATAAAAAACCTGGAAACCAACAGGAGACCCCACGATTAACCAATAATGACAACGACAAAGGGAAAAGGAAGGCTAAATATCCTTGTCTGTTATGTGGTGGTGACCACTTTTCAAAGGAATGTCCCCGTCGGGACGAAATCTCCTAGTTTCTGAAGTCCAATCCTGCACTTGCAGTACTTACAGATCACTTTCCCTCTCAACAACAACTGGTAGACCACATGTCCAACCAAGGTAACTATAGCTCATCAAAGGAAATTCATATGATGTCCTCAGATACTGTCCATCTACAAACTCGAAGCCAGAATTATGATAAACCTGCAGATAAGAATGAAGATCAATCTTCTTTCGAGAAAGCTCCCTCTACTAGTTCTTTGGAATCCTCGTCTACTGTTCCCTTGTCTATCGAGAAGCCTACTCTCGACATGATTTTGGACCCACCAAAGAGTACTCTTTGGAAGGCTGTCTTTAATCCCAATGCCCGAGCTGCTCAATTTTATAATGTAGTTGAAGATCTCGCTCAGGCACCTTATGCGATGTCTACCCTAGAAGTACTCCAAAGTTGCCCCACATGGTGCAAGAACTTGTTGACTACCTTAGGAGCTGTAGACCTGGATAACACTAACTTGATTCACTTCAATGTTGAGAACTATAATCCTAGATTACCGCATAAACTTGCTTTTTAGATCATTATGAAAGTAGTGGGAAATAAATTCTTTCGAACGGTACTAGATGAAGGGGCTTCGACCTCGGTGTTATCTCTAACTTGTTAGAAATCCTTTGGCTCTCTCGAGCTTGTTACATAACCTATGACCCTTAAATCCTTTGATGGATGGGATTTCCAACCCCATGGTCTCATATCAGCCCTTGCGGTCGAGCTGGGGGGCAAAACCGTTTCCATCCAAGTAGAAGTGGTAGATGCCCCTTTGGATTATAACCTCCTTTTAGGAAGGAATTGGTTCTATACCATGAATGCTATTGCTTCAATAGTATTTCAAACGGTCCAATTCCCGCATCTTGGGAGAATTGTTACCATTGACCAGCTTGATTTCTGTATGCCGGATGTTACTACTTCCACAGCTAATAACATCCCCATGTTAGGTCAGTCCCCTCCTCCTTACCATTCGATTGGGGTAGGTATGCTGAAGGATTAATCCCTTATGGGGATTTTTCCCTCTACTCCTCCTAGCACGGATACCACGATAGTACATATGATCGCCTCATTTGATTTTGAGACCAAGGGCCAAAATGTTGTTGAGTCCACCTCGTTGAGCCTGCACGAAGCTATGTATGACACCATTCAAACTTGTTCCGATGATTACACTGATGGCCTTCATTCAGTGGCTTTGGATCCTTACCATTTACCGTACTGGTTAGAACCTTCTCTTTTGATTCTAGATTATCTCTCCGATACTTTTCCTTCTGATGAGTCCATTATAGAGATCATGAATATGGATGAGCCCATTTGGGAGGATCACCATCATAGATCCATGTTCCTCCCCAATACCAGTTCGGGAAGCCATGATTTTGTATCCTTGTTTCCTACTGATATTGTCAACATTCCGCAAAGTCCTATACTGTTGCAAGACACAGATTCTGAAGGAAACCTTTGCAACATTACTCAGACGAACCTAATTGACATATTAGCCAAGCCTAATGTTATCGAGCACGTTCATGCTGGGCATAACTACTCCATAGATGAATCTAAAGCATATAAGGCACTTTTTAAAGAATTCCGTGATTGACCCTTCCATTGTGGTCCACGAGATTAAAACCTATCCCATGGCTAAACCTATCAAGCAGAAACTTAGGCAAGTCCATCCTAGGAAGGCCACAGCTATTAAAGCTGAGATTGAGAAACTTTTGAAAGTTGGTTTTATTTATGCTGTACCTCTGACGGAATGGGTATCAAATGTTGTCCCTGTCAATAAAAATCAGGGCACCATTAGAGTCTGCATCGACTTTAGGGATTTAAATAAAGCTTGTCCAAGGACAACTTTCCTACCCCGCACATTGATCAGATTATCAACAACTGTGCTGGAAGTGTCATCTTTTCATTCATGGATGGATTCTCTGGCTACAATCAGATTGAGATATTGCCCTCCAATTAGCATAATACGGAATTCATTTGCCCATGGGGAACCTTTGCATATAAGAAGTTACCTTTCGGATTGAAAAATGCTGGAGCCACGTTCTAGCGTGCGATGTCCTATGCATTTCATGGCTTTAAACATATTGTTGAATCGTACCTTGACAACCTCCCCGCTCATTCACAGTGACGGGAGGACCATCCTGGTCATCTTAGAGCCATATTCCTGAGATGTCGTCATTATAATATATGGCTCAATCCGCATAAATTTGTTTTTTACATTGAGACGGGACGTCTCCTTGGCTTTGTGGTATCCAAAGATGGCATCCAGATTGATCCTTTGAAGATTTCCGCTATCATTAATCTACCATCCCCAACCAATATCCTGGAACTCCAAAGTTTGCATGGGAAGGCAAACTTTCTCCGCTGTTTTGTGTGCAATTTCACTGAGAAAATGCATGGTTATATGTGTCTCCTCAAGAAGAACACTCCATTCTTCTAGGATGACCAGGCCCAACATGCCTTTGATAATCTTAAGCATGCTCTGACTCATTCACCCGTGATACACCCCCCGGATTATTCAAAGGACTTTCTCTTGTATTTTGCTACCTCTGCTACTACCATCGCCATGGTTTTAGTGCAGGACAATCTCCACGGTCAGGAGCATGTGATTTATTTCACCAGTAAGAATCTTATTGATTCTGAAACCCATTATTCACATGTGGAGAAGCTGGCTTTGGCCACGGTCATTGCTATGCAAAAATTTCGTCACTACATTCTGCTTTGCACTACCATTGTATTGGAAGACCAGAACCCGATGTACTACATTCTGACTTGTCAGGTACTTGGGGGCAAGTAATCCCGTTGGATCGTCATCCTTCAGGAGTTCGATCTCAACTTTGCCAAGGCTACATCAAATAAATCCTTGGTTTTTGTTGAACTTATGTGTGACCTTCCCTATGTTACCATGGAATCTGAGCCCAGTGATTCATTTCCTGATGAATTCTTGTTCCTAATTAGCACTACTGATCCTTGGTATGGAGATTTGCTGATTTATCTGTAGACCTAGCATTTTCAGCCACATCTATCTCATGATGATCGTCGCAGCATCTGGCACCACACAAAGTACTACCTTATCTTGAATGATACCTTGTATAGGAGTGGGATTGACTCTGTTCTCCGATGATGCCTCACTCATGAGGAGGATGAACACGTGCTGAATGATTGCCACTTTGGAGCATGTGGCGGTCATTTATCTGGGATGGCTACAGCCCAGAAAATTATTCAAGTTGGCTATTTCTGGCCTTCTGTCTTCAAAGACTGTCATGAGGCTATTAACAAATGCCCTCCCTACCAACATTTTTATCCCAAAAAGCGCACCCATCCTGCTTTGCTTCACCCCGTCATTGCCATTGGCCCTTTTTCCAAATGGGGGATTGACTTCATGCATTGTAAGCCTAACTCAGCCGGGGGGCATGGTTACATCATCATAGTCATGGATTATTTCAGAAAATGTGCTGAGGCCATGCCTACATACGTAGAATATGGTAAGACTATTGCTCTCTTCTTGTTCAATCATATCATAGCTATATTTGGAGTTCTGCAGTCCATCGTCACTGATCACGAATCTCATTTCCATAATCAAATGATGGAGGAATTGAGTGCCAAGCTAGGTTTTCACCATGAAAAATCTACGCCATATTATCCGCAAGCTAATGGTTAGGTAGAGGCCATTAACAAGGTTTTGAAAACTATGCTTCATTGGATGGTTGGAGATCATAAATCCAATTGGCATCTTGTTATTTTTTCCACTCTTTGGCCTTATCGAACTTCTGTGAAAACAGCTACTGGTTTCATGCCATTCCAGCTTGTCTATGTACTTGAAGCTGTCTTGCCAATCTAATGTCAGATTCCATCTTTACAACTTGCCATCGAACTTCTCCTAGACACTTCCATAGAGGAAGCAAGATTTTTGTACTTGAATAACCTTAATGAGACTCATAGAGATGTTGCCTTGGCTAATGAGGCACATAAGAAACGCGTCAAGGCGCAGTACGATAAATCCGTCCAGCCTTGTGTTTTCAACAAGGGTGACCTAGTCTTGAGTTATGACCAGAGATAGGACAAGCTAGGGAAGGGTAATTTCGAGTCTATGTGGTATGGACCTTTCGTTATTTCCAAGGTGTTAGAGAAAGGAGCCTATGAGTTAGTTGATTATGATGGAATCCCTTTGGGGCAACCTCACAATGGGTTGTACCTGAAAAAGGTACTATGCCTAGGTTTTCTTGGATGGTATCTTGTATATATGTATATTGATTGAATTTCAGTGTGCTTTTAGTATTTTCAAGATGGTTTTGAGTTTTAGTGTCTGCATCTATTTATACCCTGTTTTGGTCATGCAGATGGCTTTCTAGGCTTCGCTGATGGTGCTTTCCGCCACACCTTGAATCTAGCCTCGACTACTTGGGTTCTTTATTCCCCAGCTAAATATTTGGTCAGTTCAAGAGCGGTTTGCTTAGGTCCCGCTACTAATAACATCACCGAGTATGAAGCAGTCATCGGTCTTATGACTAAAGCTTCCTCCTAGGATGTCCGTGATCTAGTAGTTTTTATGGATTCTCAGCTCGTGGTTTTTCATTTAAACCATGTCTACACCATTAGGAACCTGGTGCTCCTCCACCTCTTCCAGAGGGTACGTTTGTTAGAAGGATCATTTGGAACCATTACCTATAGGCATATCCCTAGGGAACATAATGTAGTTGCTGATTCATTGGCTAATTACATCCTAGATTGGCATATTGCCCAATCATGACATTAAATCAAACATGGTACATTGTAAATAAACATTTAAAGACATATAGAACTCATAGAAAATACATTTGTCCATTTGAAATGTATATACACCGTGTAAAAGTTTGTATATATATATATACGAAAAAGTTTTACAAAAAATAGGTCCCGAGACCTCATCAGAAGCACGTAGGCTTTCAGGCAAAATCATCATACAAAAATCCTAAAGCTATCATATTTCAGTATACATGTCTCATCCACTAATGGTGCTCATGATAGCACATCACTGCTCGAGCCACCCTACGTAGTAGCCTGCTGAATCGGCCTGGTACTCCAGCCATAGATCTCTAATATCTAGTTGGGAGGTCATCTATATCAGCATTTGGGATGTCTAGATTCAACCTCTCTAGGTTCTCCTCCAGCTCCCTGATGATATCATCACCCTATGGCACGAAGCGAGCTCTGGCTCACCTGTCTAATGGAGATGCTCCTCCAGGCCTCGTTGCTCCAACATCTGCATGAAGACAAACAGGTCTCATCACTTATCATAAAAAATATAAAACATAAAAAACATAAAACATAAAAAACATAAAAAGATTTTCCATTTTTAGGGTTTCTTGCTTCTTACCAATGTCACCCCACTGCCCTCCAAGTGGGAGTGGTAGGTCAGGATCACCTGTAAAATCTGTGCCCGCATAGGCAAATTCCTCGACCATGAGCATCTGATCCCGCAACCATTTGAAGAATGGATCACTGAACTTCACTTTGCCCCTACCCGCTCTTGTGCGAGCCATGACCTGGACCCACCTCAGCATAGGGGGGTCCCATGCTCTCAGATTCTGAAAAGTCACCTGGGGCCTCATCTAGGGGACCCGCTCAAAGAAGAAGCAAGCTAATATGGAACCAAAGCCGAACTGCTTCAACTCTCCCTGCTGACATTTAGTCAGCTGATCCTTGAATATTGGAAGCAATTATTTCTCCCAGTTGAACACCGTAGGTGCCATAACCTCTAGAGCATACAACATATGTGCCTTGGAAGGATAATGCACACCCTGGCTCCCTGCTACCCTCTGCATGGTGAACAAAGCAATCCGTAGAGCCCTGTCTGTCACTGCCCTGATGGGGATTTTCTTCGCCGATGTGCCTGTACCTGGTACACAGTGCTGATCTATGAGCTTGTTGAGGCCTGGAAATTCGCAGGCAACAACAGCAAGGGATTCTCCCCAGTCAATGTTCCCAACTAGCCCGTGACTGTTTGGTGTAGGGAATCCGTCTGGTTTGCGGTTCGGCAACCGTAGGTCAAGTAACAAAAGGGTTTACCGATTACGACCCGGTCCACCGTATATTTTTGTATTTTTTGACTTAATGAATGAGATGCACGTGCCTAATTAACAATGCAGGGTGATAAGGATGCAAGGAGTAGTAAAAACATGATGCACAGGTTCTTACCTCTCGTCTTAGCACCCACAAGCATCTAAATCACAAATGCAGCAATAACATACAACTAATTATCTATTTATCTATCTATCTATCCCCGGGGATCCAGATTGCAATTTATTTGTGAGAAATGTATATTGTGCATGCATCATAAAGAGAAGTTACAGATAGTTGATATTCCTTCCTACAACACATGAACGATTAAAGATATTTCAACAATCAGATAGCCAATTGTTTTATGAACAGCATACATTACTCATGGTGGTAATTCCACAAAATAAACCAGAAATCATTTAACAAGAACGTAGGCTCTAAGAGTTAGAACGATCTCATGGTTAATGGACAAAAAGATGGAAAAACAAAATAGTTCATCTTTCTGCCATCCACAGCATAACATTTGAAAGTCCCACCAATCTTTCTCCAACACGCAAACAATAATTCTTTATTGCAAAAAAAAAGTAGTTCTTCTTACAATATCGCTTTTCATGTCTCACTGGGAAAAAGCCCCTCTCTCTTCTAAGTCTTCTATATTTATACAAAAGGGTGAGACTGTTGGGATGCCCAAAAATAACCTTTGGGCTTCCCAAATCCTCGCCTCCCAACCTTTCACTTTTCTCAAATGTTTACAAAATCATTACAAATTACAAAAGGGAACAATCCCTCAGGAGGAGGGCCCCACTTGGGCATTGAAAAATTTCTTCCACACCAAAGCTTCAGACGCAATGCCTTCAAATGTGCAAGGTTCCAAAAACTGAATGTTGATCTCAAACTTCGCAGCTTGATTCTTGATGGCCTCAATTCTGGCTGCACTTAGGCGAAGCTGATCCTCCAACAGCTACACACTGATGGCGGAATGACCTACTTCATTCCTTAAAATCTGATCATCGAGGGCTTTAAGGCGCTGTACTCTTGCCTCTTCCTCTTGATATTTCTTCTGCAACATTTCCACAAATGAGTTGTGGTCCGTGAAAATATCAAGCCTCTGCTCGGCCTCTATTTGACATCGGTTGTAGGTAATAAGGAGCCTTCTGAAAAACTCTATGCATGCTCCTTTTGTCTTTTTAATGGCTTTTTTGAAATCCTCTGCGGTATTTATAGCAAACTCCAATAAGTCATGATCCCACTTGAGGGCCTGTCGATCCTTTGATGGCAGTTCTGCTAGAGTTTCTTCATTACTTTCCAGCCTTGCCATTCTTCCAGTCAGGACTTCAAGGACGTCCTGAGATCTTTCAACGAAATAAGAGGAGGTCTCTAGGATTTCCTCTAATTGGCTATCTACCTGCAGAACTTTACATCTCTCCTCTTCTATGGTAGTCTGCAGCTGCAGCATCTTGGCCTTTTGCACCAGCACATGCTCCTTAAAAGGCTGGAGGTTAACCTGCTGCTCTTTTGCTTCCTCCAGAGCAGTTGTTAGAGAAGAAATATGCTCCTGAAGCTTCAACTCTTGCTCTTGAGCCTGCTTCTCACTTGCCTCTAAAGTGGTCTTCTGCAACTCTAATCCTTCTATCCTTCCTAGCAGCTGTTCCTTCTCCACTCTAAGCTCTTGATACTCTTGTTGCACTCTCTCCAAACACTCCTATGTGGTTTCCCTAACTTGTCTCTCCACTTGGAGGAGTTGCAATTCATCCTGTCAAGACTTCATCTCCCTTTGTAGTTCCTCAAATTTCCTCTTCAACTTATTGCTTTCCTCTCTCTCCTTTCTCAATGTTTCTTTCAATTGAGCAGAGGATTTCTTGGATTGCTCCAAGTCTGTCATAATCTTGTCCACATTATCCTCTGAAGCTTGAATTAATGAGCTCCTGCTCTGATGGTGAATATTGGATCTCGGTCCATTCCAAACACAACGGGCGTATCCTTTATCATTTTCCCAGGCAGACCCCCTGTTTCAACCTTACTTTCCATTCTCTTCACTATCCTCTTGGTCTCCTTATCATAGAAAACAGTGTTAAAATCAGGTATTTCTTCCCCTTTCTTCTGCACAAACGGGATCAGTTTAAGCGTGGGGACCATAGGTGTGCTAGAAGCTGGTACTTCAGGGTCCTGACCCTCGAGGTTCTCCACATCTTGGGTTTAAATATCAGCAGTGTCAGAGGCTGACTGTTCTATCTGTGTCTGAGTCAACTTTAGCCTCTCTACTTCCTGCTTCTATAGCTCCTCATCAAGCTTCTTTTTCTTTTCTTCTTCTTCTTTCCTCGCATCTTCCTCTGCTTTTCTAGCTGCCTCTTGTGCAACTTTTCTTTTCTCTTCCTCTTCTCCTTGCAACCACCCTGCAGCTTCTTGTGCCAACCTTTGGGCATCTTCATTTCATTTCCTTGCTTCTTCATCAGCTTTGGCTTGTTCATCCGCTCCCTTCCCACCTTTTGTGGAATATTCTTCTTGAACCTTCTCCTCAAGGCTGTTAGATTCAACACACTACAGAAGACGGATTTTTCCCTATCCCAATGGTGGGTGTATTCAAAATGTACGTTGTTTTCTTTGCAATGTTCAGCTACTTTACCGTGGGAGTCATTTCGATGGAAGGGCATCTCACCAAAATGAAACCTTTCCAATTCTTCTACAAACTCATCTGCTTTCTTCACTCTGGTAAACCTGTAACTTCCTAACTTGAAGGGCAAAGGAGGATAGGCAGCCTTCTTATGCTCAAACAGAAAGCTCCCTATGCCATCCATGAAGACTTGCCTGACGGCCTCCTTATGGATGATGTAGTCTGTGGTGTATTGGGGTAATAGGGAGGGTGCTCTGGAACCTCTGAACATTCTGAAGTATAGGCCATCCTCAGTCAAATAATACTCCGCATATTCTTCAATCATTTGCAGTGCCTCTTCTGACATGCAGTTACATTCCTTCAGAAAAATGAGGCTGTACAATGGCCTGATGAAGTGTTCACATACTTCTCGGTAATGACTGTGGTACTTGTGTGCCCACAGTGGCTTATATGTAGAATACACAGGAATTCTCTCCCTGTCCCAGATGCATCTTAGTCCAGGGAAAGGTTGATTACACAATATACAATCGATGAGTATGGAACTCATATAGAATTCAGATCTCTTTTGGGATACTCCTCCCAAAGCTAAGGCCAAGCAGGCTGAAATACTGTTAGATACAATGTTGGCCCAGTTGAAAATGGTCCCCTGGGTTGCAACATAAAAAATAATTGGCATCCATTCCAATTTGAAGAACCTGCCATGAGCTCTTCCAAAAATCCTATTAAGCATTAAAGCTATGAACCTGTAAGGGGCCCTTAAGCTTGCTGTATCATACTCTCCTGTAGGCCTGGTTCTGAAATGTTTTCTTGATAACAACATCCTCTTCAGGGTCTCAACAAGGTCCATTCTAATGTTGTTCATCCAATCATTAGATAAAAACACTTGTGCTTCTGGCAGGTGGTATGCCAGGGCTACATATCCTGGGCTATAGGCAGCATAGCCCTGTTTGTCAACGTTCTCCAGGATCATCGTTGTTACATCTTCCCAGGGCAGAATCCAACCAATTACTTCAGAGCATGGGAATAGATCTGGTCTTGTAGCGATCTTCATCAGTGAATATCTCTCAATGTTGGCATATATGCTTTCTTCTTCCAAGCCCATATCAGGAACTTCTCTGCACGTGATCAATCTATATATTTCTCCCCACTGGTACTCGGGTTCTACACCAGATATACACTTGGTGTCTTCATAGATGTATTCAGTTTTGGTAATAACTTTCACTTTGGTCTCCTCCTCAACCACAGGGGCCTTCTTCTTTTGCCTCTTCGACATTTCGAGTTCGAAATCTTCCTGCCATATATGAGATTGTAAACATTAAGCTATTTCTAGACAAGTGGCAAACATTGAGACATCAGAGTGCAGCATTTCACTTCATCTATGTTTATCATGACAGAAGTAATTTAAATGAAGCAAATATGTGCATGCATGTAAGCTGAAATGGCTTAACTAACAGAACTCTGGTGAGAAACGAAATCTACATTAAAATGAAGAAACTTTGGACTCATTGTGGGTGCCATAACCATCGTGCTACGCGGGAAAAAATAGAGGAAAATATGCAAGCTCTTCAGCGGTGCTTTGACAAAATACTACCCATGCGATTCTGACCAATAAAACTACATGCAGTGACATATCCCCTTCTACAGGCTTGGGGTTCGAAACCGACCGTGAAACTGGGTTGTGCGGAACCGCGTAGGCAAAAAATGGCTGGGGTTTGAAGAAGCGGGTAACACGAAAACAAAGGGGGAGAGGGAAACCATTTCAAGTGACACAGGAAGGCCATGAAAGCCTCCCCTTGCAAAAGCACCTTCACACATGGCGGATTGGTGCAGACAGCATAACGACCGTCTGCACCAAAACCCCATTCACTAAGCGTAGGGTTGTATAACAAACGGCTGTGGGAAAAACTATTATGTGGGTCAAAATGTCCCCCCCCCCCCTACGGACGGTTATGCTATGAAATCCTCCATATATAGGCACGTAACTAATGGGCCAAGGGAAAAACGACCGAGGAAAAACCAAACCGTAGAAAAATCAACCAAATCCTCAATAGAACGGAACGGGTAAGGTGACAAGATCCTACCTGACAACACTGCATAGACGACGGGAAGAAAGGCAGTCAAGCTTCCACAGTTGAGCCACCTGGACGTGGGTACCGACAACGGGTCCTTCCCTAGCTCGAGAGAATGACAGTGTGTAACTAACGGGCCAAGGGAAAAACGACCGAGGAAAAACCAAACCGTAGAAAAATCAACCAAATCCTCAATAGAACGGAACGGGTAAGGTGACAAGATCCTACCTGACAACACTGCATAGACGACGGGAAGAAAGGCAGTCAAGCTTCCAAAGTTGAGCCACCTGGATGTGGGTACCGACAACGGGTCCTTCCCTAGCTCGAGAGAATGACAGTGCGTGATAATGACAGAGTACAATAGTTGAAAAATAATAGAATAATGAACAAGCCCGATCCCCACTCATATAAATAGTCAATCACAAGCGGACGACGAAAAATTAAAAGATCGGACGGCAGAGAAAAATGGATCGGACATCGAAAACATAACTCCTTCCACAATGTCAGGTGGCCAAACCACTAATCCATCCACGAGGATAACCAGGAGACAAACAATGACGCGCATCGGATCTTTAAAACATCGGAGCGAAAATGGAACAGGAGCCGCAACGACGGATATATAAAGGACTAGTCATTCTACCATAGGAAAAGTATTTATCGAAGGAGAAAACCACTAACTGACCGGAAGGAGAATGCTTTTTGCAACCGCAATGGTGGAAGAACAAAGGACATCACGCCCCGCCAATAAGGTCCAAATCAGAAGAGAAAATAGCTAAAGGCTTGGAAAGGTAATGCATTTGGAAGCTGCCATGGCGGAAAACCCAAGGCTTGAAGAGAAGTAAGAACAACGACGCAGGGTTTGAAAGGTCAAAGCGAGGATCAGGAGAGTTCAGAGTTTGCCATCCGCAACGCCGGAGAAAGAAATAACAACATGTTCCGACTCGAAAGCAACAAACCCGCCGATTAATCCAAATGCGTCGAAAAAGAATACAAAGCCAAGACTGATTATTTTGCCGCAACGGTGGGAGCACCAACCAAATAAACTTCCGATTCGACCATGCTGAGAACGCATTTAAAAGCAGTGATAGAGTTTGGACAAATGGGGGATTGTTTCAAGCGTTAGAGGAAGAATCATAAAAAGTGGTAGATCAATCCAAACATTAGAAAATCACTCTGAAAAATCATTAGATCAAACCAAAGATGAAAATCAAACTAATCCAAGCAAAAGGAGGGTCCTGAAATTTTTTGGAATTTTGGGAAAATGTTGCAGCTGCAACAATTGGCGACTACCTGGTGAACTCCAGATTTCTGACTTAACTTCTTCCTAGTGCAAGACCTTCGTAGATGAAAAGTTGAAATCCTCTAGCTGTTTGTATTCCTAAGCTGGCCAAATTATGCATTTAAATCATTAAGAAGCGGTTCATTCATTGGGAGAAGGTAATCATCAGAAATATTTGCAAGTCTAAATAACTCTTTTGAGGCCAAATAAGTGAGATTCATTTTACCCTTGTCCTTAGGTAGCTTCGGGCTTGGACACCATAGGATTGTAACATGTAGTAAACAACATTATCCCTTTGTTCTTCATTCCCATGCCAACTGCACTTTTGTGCCTTTTGAACTTTAGTTCTTGTGAGTCCTCCATTTGCCTTTCTTTCTGAATTTTATTCAGGCTCCTCTATCCATAGTGTCCTTTTGTGTGAGAGAAGAACTGAATTTTCATCTCATGGACGGAGAGGAACTTTTGGCAATTTGAGATTCATGCTTTTGATACTTTGCTTTGATGTGTATTGTTTTTTTCAGGAGTTTTGACTCTTGATAGCTTTTAGCTTTTCTGAAATCATGGCATGGGATCATTTATATATGATATACTATTTACTTAGCTTCCTTTCCGTGGGTCCTTTTCTGTCACTCCCTTGGACATTTTAGATGTGGAATGGATGGAGCCTCGCAATAGTATTCCAGACTTCTTAATTCTGAGTTATTTACCAGGGGTTAAGTAGAACTTCAATGAATACATGGCCAGTTAGGAACATTGCTACTAGAAGACGTTCTATGTTTCAAAAAGCACAGTCTTTTTCTCAAGATTTCAGTTAATTAAGAACCCTGATGTTTCCATTGCAACCAAAAGTTTGCCTCTTTATTCAAACCAAAGAACTAATAACAAAGCATTAAAACCAGAGAAAACAACACCAAAGAAATAAAACAAAAGAAATAGTAACAAAGCATTAAAGAAAACAACATCAATTTATTTATGTACAAAGAAAAAAAAGGAAAAGAAAAAAATTCCCACCCCTGAAAATCTTTAATCCTAGGGAATCGAGGTGTGGGATGGATTATAGACATGAGATATCTAACCATGGTCTAGCTGTGCTATTTTTGAAATTGAAAACATGTCTACTATCCTACAGTCATCCCTTTCTGCCTGGGGAAGTTGAAGGAGCTCAGGCTGAGTGTCAATCATAGAACTGGCCTTTCCTGAGGCATGATATCTTAGTTTATGCGCTGTAAAATAATTTCCCAGGACAGAATTGGTAGATTCATTACCTTCTTCCAGCTGAGTGACATTGTGCTTCATGTGGGGCTCTCTTAATATCTTAATCAGGTTTGGGCTTCCCTTCTGAGGCAACCACAAATGTGACCAGTCTGAAGCAAAGTACCCATTTAGTCTTGCTGTCCAGTCTAGATTCAAAATAAGTCCATAGCCATCAGGTATGTCTACTACTACAATATCAATGTACTGACATATCTTCTTATTTGCAGACAATCGAATCAGAACATTTTCCATCTCCCCCACTACTTTGACACTAGTCTTGTCTAGTTGAGTGACATCCCAAGTGGTAGGTTTTGGCTGCCCACTAATTTTTTTGCAGACTTCCAGTGGCATAACATTCACCGATGATCCAGAGTCTACCAAACAATTATGCACCTTATGATCGAGCATTTCTAAAGTCAAAAGAAAAGGTGGGGTTCTAGTTTTCTCTTCCCTAGTTGATTCGACCTTTTCAACCACAGGTTGGTTTTCGGTGGGTATCTCCTTTTTAACTCCCTTAATTTTTTCAGTGTTTCCTTCATCAACCCCTTCCATAGGTTTGACAGGCTCAATGATTGGCTCTGTTTCTTGGTTGATGGTAGTGACTTTATATGTTTTATCTTCAACATTGGCATCTTCTTGTCTCTTGACATTCTTTTGCAATTTTTTTATCTTCGACATTGTCAAATCCATGTCCTTTGTTGCTATAGGTGTGCATTCAGATTTAAGAGCACTCTCTTCAGTGTCAAAAAGCGAGACACCATCCCATGAAAACATGGTATCATTATCTTGTTTCTCTATGGTCTGGTTTTTCTTTTCCTCTTTACCACTGTCCTTAGTAAATTTAGAGTCTAGCAGCTGATTTATAACCAATGTCATTGAATTTAACCATTGAGGACACTTTTCAGAATGAGTCTGTTGGTGAAAAGTGCAGAAATTGTCCCCCCCTACCTCTGTTATATTCATTGATGCTGAATTTGGTGGAGGGATTTTCTATTGGTTGTTATTCTCCCTTTTTTGGTAGTGGGGTTTATCAATCTTCTAAACTTCCCTTTCTTTCTCCAGACCTATTATTCGGTTGGATAGTTTCTGAATCATTTTCAGCATTCCATCAAATTCATGTGATTGTTCTTCTTTAGGTTCAGACAACAATAATGTTCTTCTCTCGATAGTCTTTTCTCTCAGTTGCTCAGGATAGTCTTCTATACTTTCCTTTTCAGCCTCTACCCTTTCTGCTTCTTCATAAGTCTCTACCAACGTAGGCTTGGCTTTCATTTTGGCAAACATGGCTAGTTCAGGTCCTAGGGCTGAGGTATAATATTCAATTAAGACTTTGTCTGAGGGTCTATCAGTTTCAGAAAAATTCTTTAAGTATGTTGAAAATATTTGGGTAAAATGATGCACCTTCTCATCCTTCTCTTTTCTTAACAAACCAAGACCTTTCATTAGTGAGGCATGTGTCCTTTGGGTTGCGTATTTACTTCTGAAAGTCCTTTCGAAGGTGTCCCAATTAGGAATAGAGTTTGCAGGAAAACCGAAATACCAGGATGCTGCTACTCCTTTAAGGGTGTGAGGGAATAATCTACAGACAACATCCTCATACTCCCTAGCCCTTAGCCCTTCTATTGCTAAATAGAAGCTTTGCAAGTGGTCATCTACAGCAGTCCTCTCATCGGGGTCAAACTTAGGCAGCAACTTCTCAAAAGAGTGAGGTAGGTTATGCAAAGGAGGTGTTAGGTTCAAAGGTGATCTAGCTCTCCAAGTCGGTAGTGGGTTGGGTTGATTCACATTGACACCTACCATGAGCAAGGTAAGAGAATAGAAAACTGAGTAAGACACACCGTAAGATGAAACTGGGCTTAATTGCTTCATAGGTAGAACCAAAACTCATATGTACTTGGGTTAATTCAAACGCTTCCAAACATGTGCTGGTGGGGTAGTCTTGGGAAAATAGGTTTCCACGGCCAGCCATGCACTGGCGGCACTCCTTCTAGCGCCAGAAACTGTTGAGGCCTGGAAATTTGTAGCCAACAACAGCAAGGGATTCTCCCGAGTCAATGTTCCCAACTAGCCCATCACTGTTTGGTGTAGGGAATCCGTCCGGTTTGCGGTCCGGCAACCGTAGGTCAAGTAACAAAAGGGTTTACCGGTTACAGCCCGGTCCACCGTATATTTTTGTATTTTTTGACTTAATGAATGAGATGCACGTGCCTAATTAACAATGCAGGGAGTAGTAAAAACGTGATGCACAGGTTCTTACCTCTCATCTTAGCACCCACAAGCATCTAAATCACAAATGCAGCAATAACATACAACTAATTATCTATTTATCTATCTATATATCTATCCCCGGGGAGCCAGATTGCAATTTATTTGTGAGAAATGTATATTGTGCATGTATCATAAAGAGAAGTTACAGATAGCTGATATTCCTTCCTACAACACATGAACGATTAAAGATATTTCAACAATCAGAGAGCCAATTGTTTTATGAACAACATACATTACTCATGGTGGTAGTTCCACAAAATAAACCAGAAATCATTTAACAAGAACGTAGGCTCTAAGAGTTAGAACGATCTCATGGTTAATGGACAAAAAGGTGGAAAAACAAAATAGTTCATCTTTGCGCCATCCACAACATAACATTTGAAAGTCCCACCAATCTTTCTCCAACAGGCAAACAATAATTCTTTATTGCAAAAAAAAGTAGTTCTTCTTACAATATCGCTTTTCATGTCTCACTGGGAAAAAGCCCCTCTCTCTTCTAAGTCTTCTATGTTTATACAAAAGGGTGAGACTATTGGGCTGCCAAAAAATAACCTTTGGGATTCTCAACTCCTCACCTCCCAACCTTTCACTTTTCTCAAATGTTTACAAAATCGTTAGAAATTACAAAAGGGAACAATCCCTCACGAGGAGGGCTCCACTTGGGCATCCAGAAATTTTTTCCACACCAAAGCTTCAGACGCAATGCTTTCAAATGTGCAAGGTTCCAAAAACTGAATGTTGATCTCAAACTTCACAGCTTGATTCTTGATGTCCTCAATTCTGGCCGCACTTAGGCGAAGCTGATCCTCCAACAGCAACACACTGATGGCGGAATGACCTACTTCATTCCTTAAAATCTGATCATCGATGGATTTAAGGCATTGTACTCTTGCCTCTTCCTCTTGATATTTCTTCTGCAACATCTCCACAAATGAGTTGTGGTCTGGGAAAACATCAAGCCTCTGCTCGGCCTCTATTTGACACCGGTTGTAGGTAATAAGGAGCCTTCAGAAAAACTCTGTGCATGCTCCTTTTGTCTTTTTAACGGCTTTTTTGAAATCCTTTGTGGTATTTATAGCAAACTTCAATAAGTCATGATCCCACTTGAGGGCCTGTCGATCCTTTGATGGCAGTTCTGCTGGATTTTCTTCATTACTTTCCAAACTTTCCATTCTTGCAGTCAGGACTTCAAGGACGTCCTGAGATCTATCAATGAAATAAGAGGAGGTCCCCAGGATTTCCTCTAATTGGCTATCTACCTGCAGAACTTTACATCTCTCCTCTTCTATGGAATTCTGCAGCTGCAGCATCTTGTCCTTTTGCGCCAGCACATGCTCCTTAAAAGGCTAGAGGTTAACCTATTGCTCTTTTGCTTCCTCCAGAGCAGTTGTTAGAGAAGAAATATGCTCCTGAAGCTTCAACTCTTGCTCTTGAGCCTGCTTCTCACTTGCCTCCAAAGTGGTCTTCTGCAGCTCTAAGCCTTCTATCCTTCCCAGTAGCTGTTCCTTCTCCACTCTAAGCTCTTGATACTCTTGCTGCACTCTCTCCAAACACTCCTGCGTGGTTTCCCTAACTTGTCTCTCCACTTGGAGGAGCTACAATTCATCCTGTGAAGACTTCATCTCCCTTTGCACTTCCTCAAATTTCCTCTTCAGCTTAATGCTTTCCTCTCTCTCCTTTCTCAATGTGTCTTTCAATTGAGCATAGGATTTCTTGGATTGCTCCAAGTCTATCATAATCTTGTCCACATTATCCTCTGAAGCTTGAATTAATGAAACTCCTGCTCTGATGGTGAATCTTGGATCTCGGTCCGTTCCAAACACAACGGGCATATTCGTTATCATTTTCCCAGGAAGACCTCCTGTTTCAACCTTCCTTTCCATTCTCTTCACTATCCTCTTGGTCTCCTTGTCATAGAAAACAGTGTTAAAATCAGGCATTTCTTCCCCTTTCTTTTGCACAAACGGGATCAGTTTAAGTGTGGGGACCATAGGTGTGCTGGCAGCCGGTACTTCAGGGTCCTGACCCTCGGGGTTCTCCACGTCTTGGGTTTGAATATCAGCAGTGTCAGAGGCTAACTGTTCTATCTGTGTCTCAGTCAACTTTAGCCTCTCTGCTTCCTGCTTCTGTAGCTCCTCATCAAGCTTCTTTTTCTTTTCTTCTTCTTCTTTCCTCGCATTTTCCTCTACTTTTCTAGCTGCCTCTTGCGTAGCTTTTCTTTTATCTTCCTCTTCTCCTTGCAACCACCCTACAGCTTCTTGTGCCAACCTTTGGGCATCTTCATTTCGTTTCCTTGCTTCTTCATCAGATTTGGCTTGTTCATCCGCTCCCTTCCCACCTTTTGTGGAAATCTTCTTCTTGAACCTTCTCCTCAAGGCTTTTAGATTCAACGCACTACGAAAGATGGATTCTTCCCTATCCCAATGGTGGGTGTATTCAAAATGTACGTTGTTTTCTTTGCAATGTTCAGCTACTTTACCGCAGGAGTCATTTCGATGGAAGGGCATCTCACCAAAATGAAACCTTTCCAATTCTTCTACAAACTCATCTGCTTTCTTCACTCTGGTAAACCTGTAACTTCCTAACTTGAAGGGCAAAGGAGGATAGGCAACCTTCTTATGCTCAAACAGAAAGCTCCCTATGCCATCCAGGAAGACTTGCCTGACGACCTCCTTATGGATGATGTAGTCTGTGGTGTATTGGGGTAATAGGGAGGGTGCTCTGGAACCTCTGAACATTATGAAGTATAGGCCATCCTCGATCAAATAATACTCCGCATATTCTTCAATCATTTGCAGTGCCTCTTTTGACATGTAGTTACATTCCTTCAGAAAAATGAGGCTGTACAATGGCCTGATGAATTGTTTACATACTTCTCGGTAATGACTGTGGTACTTGTGTGCCCACAGTGGCTTATATGCAGAATACACATGCATTCTCTCCCTGTCCCAGATGCATCTTAGTCCAGGGAAAGGTTGATTACACAATATACAATCGATGAGTATGGAACTCATATAGAATTCAGATCTCTTTTGGGATACTCCTCCCAAAGCTAAGGCCAAGCAGGCTGAAAGACTGTTAGATACAATGTTGGCCCAGTTGAAAATGGTCCCCTGGGTTGCAACATAAAAAATAATTGTCATCCATTCCAATTTGAAGAACCTGCCATGAGCTCTTCCAAAAATCCTGTTAAGCATTAAAGCTATGAACCTGTAAGGGGCCCTTAAGCTTGTTGTATCATACTCTCCTGTAGGCCTGGTTCTAAAATGTTTTCCTGATAACAACATCCTCTTCAGGGTATTAACAAGGTCCGTTCTAACATTGTTCAGCCAATCATCAGATAAAAACACTTGTGCTTCTGGAAGGTGGTATGCCAGGGCTACATATCCTGGGCTATAGGCAGCATAGCCCTGTTTGTCAACGTTCTCCAAGATCATCGTTGTTACATCTGCCCGGGGCAGAATCCAACCAATTACTTCAGAGCATGGGAATAGCTCTGGTCTTGTAGCGATCTTCATCAATGAAGATCTCTCAATGTTGGCATATATTCTTTCTTCTTCCAAGCCCATATCAGGAACTTCTCTGTGCGTGATCAATCTATATATTTCTCCCCAATGGTACTCGGGTTCTACACCAGATATACACTTGGTGTCTTCATAGATGTATTCAGTTTTGGTAATAACTTCCACTTCGGGCTCCTCCTTGACCATAGGGGCCTTCTTCTTTTGCCTCTTCGACATTTCGAGTTCGAAATCTTCCTGCCATATATGAGATTTTAAACATTAAGCTATTTCTAGACAAGTGGCAAACATTGAGACATCAGAGTGCAGCATTTCACTTCATCTATGTTTATCATGACAGAAGTAATTTAAATGAAGCAAATATGTGCATGCATGTAAGCTGAAATGGCTTAACTAACATAACTGTAGTGAGAAACGAAATCTACATTAAAATGAAGAAACTTTGGACTCATTGTGGGTGCCATAACCATCGTGCTGCACGGGAAAAAACAGAGGAAAATATGCAAACTCTTCAGTGGTGCTTTAACAAAATACTACCCATGTGATTCTGACCAATAAAACTACATGCAGTTACATATCCCCTTCTACAGGCCTGGGGTTCAAAACCGGCTGTGAAACTAGGTCGCGCGGAACCACGTAAGCGAAAAGCGGCTGGGGTTTGAAGAAGCGGGTAACACGAAAACAAAGGGGGAGAGGGAAACCATTTCAAGTGACACAGGAAGGCCATGAAAGCCTCCCCCTGCAAAAACACCATCACACAGGGCGGATTGGTACAAACAGCGTAACGGCCATCTGCACCAAACCCCCATTCACTAAGCATAGGGTTGTATAACAAACAGCTGTGGGAAAAACTATTCTGTGGGTCAAAACGTCCCTTCCCCCCCCTACGGATGGTTATGCTACGAAATCCTCCATATATAGGCGTGTAACTAACAGGCCAAGGGAAAAATGGTTGAGGAAAAACGAAACCATAGAAAAATCAACCAAATCCTCAATATAACGGAACAGGTAAGGTGACAAGATCCTACCTGGAAACATTGTGTAGACGGTGGGAAGAAAGGCAGTCAAGCTTCCACAGTTGAGCCACCTGGACGTGAGTACTGACAATGGGGTCCTTCGCTAGATCGAGAGAATGACAGCGCGTGATAATGACAAAGCACGACAGTTGAAAAATAATAGACTAATGAACAAGCCCGATCCCCACTCATATAAATAGTCAATCACAATCGGACGACGAAAAATTAAAAGATCGGACGGCAGAGAACAATGGATCGGACGTCGAAAACATAACTCCTTCCGCAAGGTCAAGTGGCCAAACCACTAATCCATCTATGGGGATAACCAGGAGACAAACAATAACACATGTCGAAGCTTTAAAACATCAAAGCGAAAACAGAACGGGAGCCGCAACGACGGATATATAAAGGACAAGTCATTCCGCCATAGGCAAAGTCTTTATCGGAGGAGAAAACCACTAACTGACCGAAAGGATAATTCTTTTCGTAGCTGCAACGACGGAAGAACAAAGGACATCACACCCCGCCAATAAGGTCCGAATCAGAAGAGAAAACAGCTAAAGGCTTGGAAAGGTAATGCATTTGGAAGCCTCCACGGCGGAAAACCCAAGGCTTAAAGAGCGGAGAGAACAACGATGCGGGGTTTGAAAAGTCAAAGTGATGATCGAGAGAGTTCAGAGTTTGTCGTCCGCAATGGCGGAGAAAGAAATAACAACATGTTTCGACTCGAAAGCAACAAACCCACTGATTAAGCCAAATGCGTCGAAAAAGAATACGAAGCCAAGACTGATTATTTTGCCGCAACGGCGGGAGCACCAACCAAATAAACTTTCGATTCGACCATGCTGAAAATGCATTTAAAAGCAGCGATAGAGTTTGGACAAATGGTGGATTGTTTCAAGTGTTAGAGGAAGAATCATAACAAGTGGTAGATCAATCCAAACATTAGAAAATCACTCTGAAAAATCATTAGATCAAACCAAAGAAGAAAATCAAACTAATCCAAGCAAAAGGAGGGTCCTGAAATTTTTTGGAATTTTGGGAAAATGTTGCAGCTGCAACAGAGCTCTCTCATGGTAATGTCCCTACCATAGGAGCCTATTAGTGAGTAGGGGGCACCCCGTCTCGATAGGCCAATCAGGAAGTAGATATCTTCTACCTCTACTATAAGTATGTGTGCCCCCACCTCGAAATACTACTGTTCTAGATTCCACATTCTCAGTATGTTTTCCAACAATCTCTCATGGGACACCATGCTCGGTGTCCAGAAGAACTTTAAAATCCCACAGTATCAAAGTGCGGCAATGCAAACCGGATTCCTTTCAGCAGCAGCATCCTCGTCATCATGTGTCCTTTCCTTCCATATCACCATATTTTGGAAGCCTAGACCTGCCAAAAACAACAATGATATGCATTAATATCATCCTTAAATCATTGAAAATCAAAATAATGAAGAAATATTGCCCAAATCATTTGTTTAACTTCTCCACGGCTGGCATCGCCTGTGCCCCATTGGAGACAGGTGGTGGCACCACCTGTCCACTATATTCTTGGCGCGGTTCTCAGGTGGTACCGCCTATCCCGCAATGGGTAGCCGCAATGCTTGCAAATTGGATTTTAGGGCTTGCCAAATAGACCCAAAACCCCACCAAATCCCAAAATAGAAGTTATGAAATGGAAGAGAAGGTTTTTAGCTGTTACCTGCAACTGATGAGACTGAAAACGGACGGTGGAAACTCCCAGTATCAGCTGTGGAAGATCTGGCTAGAAAATTCTCCAAGTGCTCTTTGCTGGAGGTAAATAGTAAAATGTTTGATTTTTTACTATTTACTTGCCTTATATAGACATTTTTTGGGTCTGACTTTACTATAGTTTTGATATTACGTCATGTTCTGGTTGAAATCTATTTGTCATAATCCCTTAATGTTGAATGCATTTAACACTTGTTTATGAGTTGTCTGTAGGTTGACTTTAATAAAAAGCTTTGGAAAGTTTGTTTATGGCTTTTTCGTACTTTCAAAAAATGGAAAAGGTCGTTGAGTGTTTATTATGACACTTTTTCACGATCGTAAAAATCTAGTATCAAATTTCCGAGTCCAGTTCAAGTTTCTTTCCAGGCTCGTAAAATATGACATTGTGTAAAGAAGCGTCATGGAGTTCTCTTTTCCCCTCTTTTTCAAGCTCCTTAAATACGAAAAAGTCGTCTAGTTCATTTCTGATTCTTTCCAGGCTCGTAAAACATTACATTGTGTAAAGGAACCTCATGGAGTTCTCTTTAAACGCTTTTCAGGATCCCTAAATGCGAAAAGATTGTTGAGAAATCTTGTCTTCTTCACTCTCGTTAAAGTATTTGAAGAGTCGTCCATCCGACAGTAGGTTATCTCTTTCTTGGTTCGGATAGGACTATTTATGAGAAAGGAACACTCCAGCCAATCATGATTGGAAGAGTTCTCTAAGGTATGGTTTTATACTTTTTCAGGCCTTAGAGACTAAATTATACGAAAAAGGACCCCCATGGAGTTTTCTTTTGTATTCGTTCAGACTCTCTAAACATGAATGATACCAAGTTTTCTTTCAGTGGACTCGTTAAATTAAACATTGAGAGACCCATTTTGGGAACTAACCCCTCCTCTCTTAGGTTCATAAAACATATGAGACTCGACTTGTCTTCTGACAAGCTATATCAAGTGTTTGTTACCCTCTTTGAACTTGTAAAACCAAAAAGAGGCACTCATCAATCATGATGGGGGAAATGGGAAGGGAATCATTTTGCAAATAATGGCATTTGTTTGTCATTACCTTTGAACATGGCACTTGTCTGCACAATCATGTCAGTCAATTGGATATTCAGCTGATCTCTGTGACGATCCACTTTCATGAGTCATGTCAATCCTTTGAGTCTTTCAAAAGAATGCATTGTCCACTGTCGCATTGTGTATCTGTCCTGTCTAGTCATGCTGCAAGTCATTTTGTCGTGCCACCTGATGTTCAAAGGGGATCTGAAGAAGTTTTACCTCTATAGTATAAACAACCTTTGTGTCAGTATCTTTGAGTCAGTCATATGGTTACTACATTCACATCATTCCAGAACTATGTTCCGAGTTTCATGTCGTCGATGTGGGACCCATCACGGCCCTCCTTTGACGAGACTATTCCCATCGACATCAGCTCATCATCCGGGAAATAGTATTAGAAACAATATTTAGTACCTTGAGATCTGTATGCCTTAATGATAGATTCTCTCCTTCTCGACATAGGTTCACATCATTTACCTTTGATCGATAGAATCAACTGGGTGTTCGACATCAGGACATCTATTTGCACTCAGTAGATTGTACTAGAGTACCTTGGGAATCATTGACATTAATGGTGATCTCCCTCGCACTTGTTAACGGTTCACATCATTGGCCGGTAATCAAGTGGTTTCTACCATGTTCAACTTTAGATCATTGTAATCACATGGATAGAATCGTATTTTGTGGAAGACGAGACAAAGACCCTAGGCATTTGTTTAAAATCACTCATTGCTTTTTCCCCGGGTTGCGATGGAGTTTTGTATATCTAGCATGGATCCACATTTGTATGGTCGTGGCTATGCTCAAATTTGTGTCTGTATGACATAGATATACGTTGTATGTTCGGTAGCTATGTCCAAGTTTGAGTCCTCTATCACATGGATCTACGTTGTATTCTAGTAGCCATGCTTGTTTATTCCACTCATGGATTTGCCTTGTATTGGTCTACAGCTATGAGTTTGGTTACTTGTGTCTATGAGTCAACTTACTAATGTACTACAGATGCCTACCTGACTGCGTACTCCGATCGAACCAACATTTTCATCTCCTGGTGACAACTTGTTCTCAAAGCTCTCGTTTATTGTATCACTCCAAGACTCATGCTTTGGGTGGCATCCTGTTATACCAAAATCCTGTCACATCATGTGATAAGACATTTGACATACCTACTTGCCTTGAATCCCAACTTTTGGAGTGAACACTAAATGGTTTTTTATTAGTCTGTTACAGAAATTCCCAGCACGGCTCATGCCCCTTTATCCAGGAGTGGTACCCTTGCTCACACCGCCTTTCATCGGTTGTCCACAAGCGGTGCCACCACCCATTTCCCTTGGTCCATAGGCGGTTATTACCAGAACCACTCTGTCATAGAAGGAGAAGCATGATACCCTAGGTAAAAAGGGAAAAATAGAAGTTTCTTGAGGCTTCTAGATGATAGGCCTCGTGTACTGCATTATCCCTACTGTTGTGGGTTGGTTGAGCTTGAGATCCCTCATCCTAGGATCTTAGAGGCCACCTCACCCACTAATTTCTCAACCATCTCTATCCATTAAATCCTTATAAATATGAGCTCATAGCCATGGTTGAGTAGAGAAAATTGAAGGTATTGTTATGCTGTTGGATTGATTCTTGGTCCAAGATCATTTGGAGAGAGCATAGAGAGCTAGAGTTGGAGCTTTTGGGGATGAAGAGTTGGTTTCATGGAGATGCATGTCAACACCAAGGCTTGGTTGTAAACTTCTTCATATTTCTAATGCAAGTTGATTTTCTATCCCATATATATTGTTTATGTTTGATTTTAGATATATATTGCTAGATTCCTTAGTCACTAGCATAGATTAGTAGATCATATTTTGGTTGCTTTGATCTGTTTTGTGTTGAGCTTGATTGCAGGTACACAGGTGGACTATCAAAGCCTTGTATTCCAGATATCTACAATGTCTAGGGAGAGTTATTAGCCTCTATGATCTATTTGTTCTGGATCTGAACCATTCAGACCAGCGGAACACCTTGTTGTCCGCAGGAGGTGAAATATTCCGGCTAACAAGGAGGAATTGCAAAAACCTCCCAAGCAACCTAGAGTTCTAAAATAATATGGTATACATTTGATGTCTATGAACATACTAATATTGTTGTAATATAAATTGTCAGTATTTCTCGGCAATGCATATATTTTGATATAGTTAATGTGTTTCTAATGTGTAATACAAGTGTAATGTGTAATCCATATGTGCATTTTTCCTATATCTAAGAGATTTTAATGTGCAACCCAAACTAAGAAGTGTGTATGAAACTACGAATGATGAAATATATTCTACAAATGAATTGATATATGAAATATTCTTGAAATATATTCTACAAATGAATTGACAGATCATCATTTCATGTTATATTGAATAAATTGCACTATAACATAGACATACCAACCTTTTCTACAAACTGTTGTACTCATTTCTGTAAATTGTATGATCTATAGTAAAATCTAAGTCACCCAAAACAACAATTGATAGTATTTTCCAATTTTTCATGGCCAGAACAAAAAATACACACCAATTCCAATTGAAGTACACTGTAGGTATGAAATTTGGAAGTTTGCATATAAAAACCTAATTAGGCTAGTATAGTTTTGATTTCAGACATAAATTAAACTTCTATTATGAAATAAAAATGCATCCAACATTTGAAATGAGAACAGAACAACTGTAAATGTTGGTTTCTTGTTGACGGACATCATAGTTTGGAAATAAATATCATGGCTATGCAAGTTTGTATTGTTTGTATCTTTTTTATTATAATATAAATCATCATCATTCCTTATAGAAATTAATAAATGAGAACATAATAGATATAATACATTCCGAGGAAAAAAATAGATATAATGCAAAAATATAAGCAGATCGATACTCAAGAAAGTTTTAAAAGGGGCCCAGAGCATTTTTTATTATATTATGCTTTCATTACAGAGCACAGGGATAGTTTACAATTGAATTGGTAACATCAAACAACTCCTTCAATAACATATGTCCCTACTACCTATTAAATTCTATTGATAGACCTCAAGGGTCGGATTGATCATGTTACAAGTGGATTGCATTTGACTGAAAATGAAATGTCGATTCACCCATTATCCAACCCATCCTCTGCTATACTTTCCTGGCTTCAAACGAATATACCAACTACTATAGAACAAGACAAACACAACAGTGCAACATAGGGGGGAAAACAGGGTTGAAGTGGACATATTTTAGCGCCAAGGGTAGAAAGGGAGTAGAAGAGGAAGTTGCATTCTAGTTATCTAGATGGGAGATGCGAGTAGAGAAGAATTATAATAGAGATGCATAGTGCGTGAAAGGTCTCTAAGGAGAAAAGGGAAATACAAATGAAAGAAGAAAATGGTAAGGAAGAGACAAATGCCACAGACAAACATGGCTCAGCGGAAAACATGCAATACCCATCTAGTGTGGAGAAATTAAAAGATGGAATTGAAAAAATCAATCCTACTATGCCACCGAGAGGGAATGCTTGGGTTGTTGAAGAGGGACAGGGTGCTGATGCAGTGCATGAAAGACTTCACTGGTCATGGGAAAAGAATGTCAAATGAACATAGAAACAATAAGATGGAATGGAACTGCCAATGAAAGCCATCGAACCCGAATGAGCTTGTCTCCAATTCTTTCCAATTCTTCCCGTTTCACTCATACTATCAATGAACTCAAATTTGTGCACATCTGTGGCCATACTGGATAAAAATTAACGAACATAGAGAATGGATTCAATACATAGCCTACTAATAACAATGGCCCCTATTTATCAATCTTACATAAGAAGCAACATGATTGGTAATTGACTGGAACTGCTAAGAAGGAATCCATGGGGTCGAACCAAGTCTGGATATGTGTACTGCGTCAGCCCTTCGAATAATTGAAAGGTGGGAAAAAAGGTTAATCATGATTAAATGCTGAGTTCACATCTAGGTGATGCAATCATTCTCAATGTCGTCAAAATCCGACTCAATTTAGGTTCATCGAATCATAGAATTTGATGGTTTGTTAAGTGACGTATTTGACACTCAATTGAAAGTTCAGAATATGACAGGTACGAAAAAGAGAAAATTGCCATTTATAGGTTTATAAGATTATATGACGTAGTTTACACTCAATTAGTTCAGCATGTGTATGGCAGGTTGAGGTATGGGACAATGAAATCAGCCATGTGCGTGCATTTTACTGAAGCAAGTCAATTTTGGATTTCTTTACTCAAATGCATGCCCAACATGAAAAAACTGTGGTTTAGGGAAATTAGACCTGCAAACATATGCAAAAACTATGGTTTAGGAAAATTAGACCAAGCCTGAGAAGATTAAAAACTGTCCAAGAATGGAATTATTGGTAAAATATTCTTAACTGGCCTTAAGGAAATGCTCACCACAACCCATAGGATGACGTAAAAATATTATGAGACTGTGGATCTCTAGAGTCTTGTATGGTGCATCCAACCATATAATTAGCCTGACCAAAAAGTCTTTCAGTAAGAAGATATCAATCTGCCAAAAGTGCCTCTTAGCCATATTTGCACTGCTTCAGAAAAATGCCCGCTGAGGAGAGAGAAAGAAGCTCCAGAATATTAAAGTGGTCTTGATGGATTCACCTTGTTGGCCTACCCATTGGGAATATCACTTTCCAATTTTGAAGGAAAAACAAAATCACCTTGGTGACCTAGGGTTTGAAGAGAACTGGTTAAGTGTTAAACAAAGAGTTTGAGAGACCACTTGGAAATTCTCACAAGGAGGTGTTCCATTGATGATAAAAATCATCTTATGATATGGTCATGTTCATTGTTGAAATGTATATCTATCCATGCTCTTGTTTTTTCTTATGGTGACCAGATAAGGAAAATATCAACCTAGTAATATAGAATAAAAATCTTATTTTGTATACTAAAGACAGAAAAAATGGCTAAGTGTTGTAAAGGGGCTAAGTGATTCCCGCATTAAGGATGATGCTCGCATGGAATAGATGATGATTTGGCATGAATTCAAAACCATTGTTGCATTATGACATCATTATGGAGAAATACGGCAAATTAGTGAAAATCATGAAATTAGCTAAGTATGGGAATATTGGTCCAAGTAGCGTTAAGAGGATGCCCACCACAAATGGTTTGTTGAAGAAAATAAACACACCACATGGGGATATTGTAGGCTGTTGTTTTGTCTACTCAACCATGGTCTCAGTTTGTCCAAAGACATGACCCTAAAGAAGAATTTATGGACCTGCAAAAACTGTGGTTTAGGGAAATTAGACCAAACCTAGGAGAAGACCAAAAATTGTCCAAGTATGGAATTATTGGTAAAATATTCATAAATGGCCTTAGGGAAATTCCCGCCATAGCTCATAGGATGACGATAAAATATTATGATACTGTGGATCTCTAGAGTCTTTTATGGTGCATCCAACCATATAATTAGCATTACCAAAATGTCTTTCAGTAAGAAGATATCAATCTGCCACAGGTGCCTCTCAGCCATATTTGAAATGCTCCATAAAAATACCCACCGAGGAGAGAGAAAGAAGCTCCAGAAGATGAAAGTGGTATTGATGGATTCATCTTGTTGGCCTCCACCCATTGGAAATCTCACTTTCCAAGTTTGAAGGAGAAACGAAATCACCTTGGTGACTTAGGTTTTGAAGAGAACTGGTTAAGTGTCGAACAAAGAGTTTGAGAGACCACTTGGAAATGCTCGCAAGGGGGTGTTCCATTGATAATAAGAATCATCAAATGATATGGTCATGTTCATTGTTGAAATGGATATCTAGCCATGCTTTTGGTTTTTCTTATGGTGACCAGATAAGGAAAATACCAACCTAGAAAAATAGAATAAAAATCTTATTTTGCATACTAAAGACAGAAAAAATGGCTTAAGTGTTGTAAAGGGGCTAAGTGATTCCCACATTAAGGTTGATTCCCGCACTAAGGATGATGCCCGCATGGCATGGAATGGCATATATGATGATGTGGCATGAAGTCGAAATCATTGTTGCATTATGACATCGTTCTCGAGAAATACGGCAAATTAGTGAAAATCAGGAAATTCGCTAAGTATGGGAATATTGGTCCAAGTAGCCTTAAGAGGATGCTCGCCACAAATGGTTTGTTGAAGAAAATTCCCACACCACATGGGGATATTGTAGGATGCTTTTTTGTCTACTCAACCATGGTCTCAATTTGTCCAAAGACATGACCTTGAAGAATAAATTATGGACCTGCAAAAACTGTGGTTTAGGGAAATTAGACCAAGCCTAGGAGAAGATAAAAAATTATCCAAGTATGGAATTATTGCTAAAATTTGCCTAAATGGCCTTAGGGAAATTCCCGTCATAGCTCATAGGAGGACGATAAGAATATTATGATACTGTGGATCTCTAGAGTCTTGTATGGTGCATCCAACCATATAATTAGCCCGACCAAAAAGTATTTCAATAAGACTATATCAATCTACCAAAAGTGCCTCTCAGTCATATTTTCACTGTAACTCCATAAAAATGCCCGCCAAGAAGAGAGAAAGAAGCTTCAAAAGATGAAAGTGGTCTTGATGGATTCACCTTGTTATCCTCTACCCATTGGGAATCTCTCTTGACAATTTTGAAGGAAAAATGAAATCACCTTGGTGACTTAGGGTTTGAAGAGAACTGGTTAAGTGTTAGACAAAGAGTTTGAGAGACCACATGGAAATGCTCGCAAGGGGGTGTTCCATTGATGATAAAAATCATCAGATGATAAGGTCATGTTCATTGTTGAAATTTATATCTAGCCATGCTCTTGATTTTTTCTTATGGTGACCAGATAAGAAAATATCAACCTGGAAAAATAGAATAAAAATCTTATTTTTCATACTAAAGACATAAAAAATGGCTAAGTGTTGTAAAGGGGCTAAGTGATGCCCGCATTAAGGTTGATGCTCGTACTAAGGATGATTCGCACATGGCATGGCATGGCATAGATGACGATGTGGCATGAATTCGAAATCATTGTTGCATTATGACATTGTTCTCGAGAAATACAACAAATTTGTGAAAATCAGGAAATTGACAAAGTATGGGAATATTGGTCCAAGTATCCTTCAAAGGATACCCACCACAAATGGTTTGTTGAAGGAAATGCCCAAACCACATGAGGATATTGTAGGCTGTTGTTTTTTCTAATAAACCATGGTCTCAGTTTGTCCAAAGACACCCTGAAGAAGAATTTATGGACCTACCAAAACTGTGGTTTAGGGAAATTAGACCAAGCCTAGGAGAAGATAAAAAATTGTACAAACTGTATGGAATTATTGGTAAAATATGCCTAACTGGCCTTAGGGAAATTCCTGCCACAACTCATAGGATGATGATAAAAATATTATGAGAGTGTAGATCTCTAGATTCTTGTATGGTGCATCCAACCATATAATTATCCTAACCAAAAAGTATTTCAGGAAGAAGATATCAGTCTTCCAAAAGTGCCTCTCAGCCATATTTGCATTGCTCCAGAAAAATTCCTGCTGAGGAGAGAGAAAGAAGCTCCAGAAGATGAAAGTGGTCTTTCTGGATTCGCCTTGCTGAACTATACCCATTGGGAATATCACTTGCCAAATTTGAAGGGAAAATGAAATCACCTTGGTGACCTAGGGTTTGAAGAGAATTGCTCGAGTGTTAGACAAAAAGTTTGAGAGACCACTTGGAAATGACTGAAAGAGGGTGTTCCTTTGATGATAAAATTATTCAGATGATATGGTCTTGTTCATTGTTGAAATGGATATTTATCCATGCTCTTGGTTTTTCTTATGGTGACTAGATAAGGAAAATATCAACCTGCCAAAATAGAAGAAAAATGATATTCTGCATACTAAAGACAAAGAAAAAATGGCTAAGTTTTTTAAAGGGGATAAGTGATGCCCGAATTAAGGTTGATACCTGCACTAAGGATGATGCTTGCATGGCATGGCATGGCATGGCATAGATGATTATGTGAAACGAAGTTGAAATCATTGTTGCATCATGACATAATTCTGGACAAATACAGAAAATTAGTTAAAATCAGGAAATTGACTAAGTTTGGGAATATTGGTCCAAGTATCCTTAAAAATGTGGTTTATGGAAATTAGACCGAGCCTAGGAGAAGATAAAAAATTGTCCAAGTATGGAATTCTTGGTAAAATCTGCATAACTAGCCTTAGGGAAATGCCTGCCACAGCTCATAGGATGATGAAAAAAATATTCTGAGAGTGTGGATCTCTAGAGTGTTGTATGGTGCATCCAGCCATATCTAAAAACCTATAATAAGAGGTATTTTCAGACAGTTTCAAGACAGTATAGAAGCATCTTCACAATAACCCACATGCTAGGAAATGTATATTATCGTTTCAAACTTACAAATTTCATATATAATGAAAAAAATATTCGATAAGTTTGCCATTGATTTTCTTTATCAGCAAACTTCAATAAGTTTAATTGCTTGACAATCAGTGAGCTGATTATTCAGGTTCTCCTTTTCTTTTTCTATCTCAGATAGTTCAGGACCCTGTATTAACTGGGTGGCAGGTATGAAAATCTTCTTTTTCAATAATTGAATTTGTTTTTCTTTCTCATCTAGCAACCTTTAGATACAGTCAACTCCCTTATCAGATTGGCCTCCAGCAGCCAGCAACTCAGTTTGTAGCTTCTTTATCTGAGTTTGGTGAGCCTTATTTTCCACCTTTTCTTACCTCAATTGGTTCTCAATTTTACCTTTGAGGATCTGTAACTTGGATAATGCCAGAGTGATATTCAACAAGTGAGTAAACAAGATATATCCTGTCTACTTGTGCAGATGAATCATGTCAGGTATGGGGATATCATCCAGGTTCATTTTTACTTCAGCAACTATGTTCTTTCTTGCCAAGGCCAATTTCATAGTGTTTTGGATATAATACCTGACTGAAACCAAAGACACATCTTGATTAGAAATATTCCTTACTTCAGAATATAATTTCAGACTCCTTTGTGAAGTTATGTCTTTGATGCCTTTGTATTTATCCACTAACTTTTCTTTGTTCTTTGACTGGGAGGAGGAATCGACAGGACTACTATTTGCACATGTATACTCTTTTACCTCAAATGGAGGGCCCGATATCGTCATTTTCCTTTTACCTTTGTTTATAGTTGTATCTAGGACAAGTCATCCTTCAAATTCAACCTTCTGCCTTTTGGGAGTTTCAACAGTGCCCTCCTCATCGATATCCATTGCCTTGGGAAAATCTCTTTTATTCTTTCTTTCTGATTTACTGGCCAATGGAGTAATTTTCTCGGTTACAGCAAATACCTTAAAAAATTTTGGGGGGTGGTTTAGCAAAATAGCCGTAAGACAACTTTAGGGGGTATCTTTCAACCCCCCCCCCCCCCCCCCAAATTCCTAAGAATTAGACTTTTTAGGGGGGGTTTTAAGGACCACCCAAAAAAACGTTAAAATTATTTTGGGGGGGTTTAGCAAAACCGATGCAATAGACCACTGTGAAACACCTTTAGGGGGGGTGTTTCTAAAAACCTACCCAAAAGTCCTGAGAATTACACTTTTGACGGGGGTTTTTAAGGGCCGCCACCAAATACCTTAAAAATTATTTGGGGGGAGTTTTATCAAAACCGCTGCAATAGACCTTTAGGGGAGGTGTTTCTACAACCCCCCCAAATGTCATAAGAATAATACATTTGAGGGGGGTTTTAAGGACCGCCCCCAAATACCTTAAAACAATTTGGGGGAGAAGGCGGGGGGGTTAGCAAAACCGCCGCAAGCCACCTTTAGGGGAGTCTTTTAACCCCCCCCAAAATTCCTGAGTATTAGAATTTTGAGGGGGGTTATTAAGGACCACCCCCAAATACCTTAAAACAATTTTGGTGGAGGTTTTAGCACAACCTCCGCACACCAATATTAAGGGGATCTTTCTAACCCACCGCGCCCCCCCCCCCCCAAAAAAAAAGCCCTAAGAATTAGAATTTTTGGGGGGGTTTGTCAAAACCGCCCCCAAAAGTATTGAGAATTGGACTTGGGGGGGGGGGGGGGTTGTCAAAAGTGCCCCAAAAAGTATTGAGAATTGGACTTTTTGGGGGGGGATTGTCAAAATCGCCCCCAAAAGTATTGAGAATTGGACTTTTGGGGGTGGTTGTTCACAAACTGCCCCCACAAGTCCTCAGAATTGCACTTTTGGGGGCGGGTGGTTGTTTAAAAACCGGCCCCAAAAGTCCAATTTTCGGGACTTTTGAGGAGGTTTTTTAAGAACTCCCCCAAAGGCCTAAGAAAAATTTGGGGGGGGTAGAAAAACCGCCCCCAAAAGGGTATTTTGTTGTAGTGAATCAAAGATAATAAGAAAAAAACAATATCTCAATATGTAAATGATGAAATAAATCATGTACATATCGCTCTTCGTTGCCAACACCTACATTATCTTCCTCGATTGGAATGCTAACACTATTGTTCTTGAAACATGTTTAGATCTAGGGTCATGTATTAATATGAACCACCAATATCTATCCAACACATATGGGTAAAAGAACACTTAGTTACAGTGTTTTTAAAAAACATAAGGGTCCTGACTTTCATCCCATGTCTTGCTAGAGTTGATACATATCAACCCACTATCATGATCTCCCTTTACATTATTGCTATCGAATGTGTCCCGTCACCTGCACCTAAAAATAACACATTGGAAAGACAAGAAGTCCACTTGAATGATATCTTGTATCTTTTCAACATAACCCAGCGTCCCTCTTATCAAGTTCTGATCACTGTGGCTAGCACGACTAAAACAATATCTACTATCTCTTGACACCACTGGGAAATGCTAGCAATGTAATTCTCCTTTAATGTGGTCCATCGTACAAATGCAGATAGTCTAGATATGGCACATTATGGGTCTTTAGGAAATTCATAGTTCACACACCCACACACAAACAAAAAATAATGACACTACATAGTAAACACAAACAATTAATTTCATTTTAACTTGTGTGCTAAAACATATAAAAGAATAATAAAAACATTTGTTTGACATTATACATATCCTTAGAAGGTTGAGATGGCCATGTGATTTCAAACCCAACAATTTTTCATCTATAGTGAAGCAACGTCGTAGATAAGACCCATAAAAAGAAGGTGCCTTCATGCCCAATATAGCTTCCGTCGCCAAATTAATATCATATTTCTTCAAAATCCATGGGACATCTCCTTTTTTAAATGAAAAGGAGTGGCCATCCTCTACCCTATTTTCTTGTCTTGGCCAATTCTTCTTTTTAGTATTTGAAGAAATAAGGTCTTTCTTGACTTTCAACTTATCAACTTTTTTGAATGATGTGTGATTCCAAAAAGAATGTGAAACATTTTCAAATATATGCATGGGACCTATTAAGTGGGAAATCTTAATATGCTCACAATATGGGAGATCATAAAATATTGATTTCCTTTTCATCTATTTGTCCATTTTCTCATCATAGGTGTCAAAGAATTCAGGATCATCGAACATAGGTTCCCAATTTGAATTGAACATTTCTACAATTTCCTTCTCCTTCTCTATATCATATTCCCTAATCCATTCATCTAGTGCCATTATTTTAGGAGTTTGGGTTCTATGTGGTTTAGCATTGAAAGCATATTCTACTATTTTATAAGGGTGGTTTTTTGGGAGGAATACCCTAGAGAAGTCGTAAATTGGATTTCATAGGTATTTGGACCACCTACCCTTCATATAATGTCCACAACATTTACATCCATGATAACCTTTTGATACAAGACCTGCAATGTTATGGTATACATAGCACATAGCCAGTGTTGAAGATCAAGAAGTTGCAATGAATTAAATATGTGAAAAAAATAATGCTTTGAATATAAACAATTCAAACAACATATTTACCTAAGCAAAATTCCAACCCTGAATAATCATGTGTGGTGTATGCACATATGCCATACAATGCAAAAATCATCTCTAATGGGATGGGTCTCGATACATCATACACCTGTAACCCTTCCCACAATTCCTTAAACTCTTTGATCAATGGTTATAGGTAAACATCCATATTCTTCACTTGTATACTACCAAGGACTATAAGAGCCAACGTAAGATATTCATTCTTTATGGACAACCATGGGGGGATATTGTTATTGATCACTACTACATGCCAAACAATATAGGCGTTATCTGGTTGGGAATATGGGTTGACACCATCAATGGCTATTCTCAATCGTAGGTTGCATACTTCATCCTTGAATTTATTGGGCTATGTGTCCTTTATATGCTTCATGGCTATTAAATCTGTTGGTATTCACAATATTCCTTCCTCACTTCTATGCAATGCATGCCATCCCTACACTATAGCTAATTCTTTGCAATGAAATATCCTTTGAATCCTTGGGATTATAGGCATGCACATCAATATCTTATGAGGAGGACCATGTTATTTATCCTTGTTATTTGATTAGGTGTACCTATAATGCCCACATTTGGACATATCTCTTTGTCTGCATATTCACCTCTATATAGAATACAATCATTGGGACACGCATGATATAATATGTACTCAACACCCAACATTTTCAACATTTTCTTTTCCGCTTTGCAGCTTCTAGGAAAGACATTATAATTCGCAAGTACCTTATTTTTGAATAACCTGTAGTTAGTTGGAAATACAAATGTGCAATTTCATTTAATGTTCATAAAATAGACCATTTTCAATTATCATTGTGTAACAATATTCCTCAAAAAATAATGTAATTGATGGTCAGTTGCCTCAACATTACTGAGAAATTCGTGTCTAACATGCTATACTTTGTTTTCAATTTGTACAATAACATTGTTGTCCCCAACTGTGTAGACTTTAACCAACCAAGTTCAAAGAGAGATGTGGAATTTTTTGATTTAAGGCTTTCAAAAAATAATTTAGTGATATGAGCATCATCCCCTAGATCATTGTCCAGGAATGTATGAAATAACATTTCATTCATGGAGCTCCTTTGTCGTAATAACTCATCCATACCAACATCTATTTAATTTCCTCCATTTCCAACATGTGAATAACTACTATCAATGTAGGCATTCATAATTTGTGAGGATGGACACAGTGGAAATTGAATAGTTGGTTGATTCAACCATGTTTGGTAAGCTTCCTCTCCAAGTTGCGCACTTTTTTCATCATTCTCTCGATTTGAAATTGTACTAGTGTGCAACGGAAGATGATAGGCAGGCCACTCATCATCATAATCCTAATTTAAAAATTATTGAACATTATATCAATGATATTAGTACGAACAATGCAATTGGTTATATATATTATCATACAAAATAATTATTACAGAAGCACAAGAATCATTTCCAATACAAAATGATAAGCTGTAAACAGTTTATAAAGCAAACGTTCAGATTGAGCGATAAATTAACGTGAATTCCACATTATATATACAAATTTAAAATTGAGCAACACTTTTTCAAATTCAATTTATACATTAAATTAACAATTTATAAAACATAATTTCAAACTGAGCAATACATTAACATGGATCCCATTGTAAATTGACAAATACAATTAATCAATGTTTTTTCTATCTTATGCCCCAAGGGAACGTATAAGGGTAATCCCAATGCGAGACATCTCTAAAGAGTGATTGGTGGTCTACGAAAGTTGTAGTGTATTAACAACTTGTCACCATAACACAAACTACATATTGCATGTACAACAAAAAATCTTGGCGCTTTCCTTTTCACAAAGAACTCTTGGTCATTGAAGTGTCCCTCAAATGAACAATTTGCAGAAAATAAAGAGCACCTAAAACTATTTATGAACCCTGCAATATTCCCATGAGTGCATGGACGACCATCTCTATATAATAGGTTCTTCCTATTAAATTTTCCATAAACATAACCATTCACGCACATACTATACATGGAAATGATATGCTTGTATTTAACAATATTCAAGTAATCAGACCAACAATAGATAGGACCGCAAAATGACATAAGTGCTACTGATTGTTTGGGAGGAACAAGTACATGTGTAAGGATAAATAACTCAATATTTGCAGCATCAATACTAGACTTCACAATGATAAATCGATTACCACAAAAGGAGAATTCAATCCCAACATTAAGAACAGGTAGAGAAGACGGTCAGGAAACATACAAAGCATAGTTGTAAGAAGTTTGATATTTAATTTGCAAATTTATATGAAGGGAGAAATCATCGCTTCCCTCCAACAATTGGAAAGACCTCAGTGTGTACTTGGACAATTCTTCTCTCAACTCATGCAACTTTTTGGATCTTCTAGTAGAGATGGGTTGGGTGGAATTCAAATCATACTCTCGATCACTAGAAATTTCAATTGACTGAACAAAAGCAAAGAATTACCTCATCACCATATCAATCATTAGGGTCTCTTCCTCGCTTCTTTCCCCACCTCTTACCCTAGATAAATTCCCATTCCACTTACCCAATCCAATGGCAGGAGGTTAACGCTTTCCAAGGTATTTCCTTAAGTTATTTCCTCCATTTTGACCAACTAATTTTGTCCTCATTAATTGAGGAGTAATTAGAAGGATAACCTTATTAAATAAGGAGTCATGAGAAGGGGTTCATCAATTTAGGATGAGACATAGTTATTTTGGCTTCCAACGTTTTCAAAAAAGAGAATAGGGAAGTGTCTGTACGTCTCTTTTCTATATCACCTATTGGATTTTTTTATTGTAGTAGGGGGTATTAGACCATCAACATTGGGTAATCTATCATTGGTGTAATGGGTGAGTGTGACACGTTAATGGTTCTCCTTCAACCCTTGACATTTGGAGCAACCACAAATTACTGGGGTGCCATAAAAGACTTCTAGGTCAATATGGATTATCATCGATGAACCAAGATTGCAACTTGAAGATGGCTTGTTACAATTTGTAAGGTAAAGCGACTACCCATTTTCATCTACAAACTTCTTTAGGTATCTTGATCCTGATAAGAACTTACCACATTTTGAAATTGTTGGAATGTATTGTGCATCTGATCTCGAACCTAAATCAAGATCCTGCAATAAAGAATAAAATGATATTCTACAATCCTAAAAAATTTCAAGAACTATATTACAATCCAAATTCAAATATAGTTTTGAAACCATTATGTAAGAACAAGGTGAGTTTAAGCAACATATATATACTATGAAATATTGTAATTGGTGTGGTTGGTTACTAAAAGAAAATGTAAGATGGATATACATTTTTAAGTGGACCCACAAAAACCCAACATTTAAAATTTTTAGTGGTGTTTCTATTCAAATATAGACACACCAGTGCACTCAAAAATACTAAACGCACTGGTACTCGACAATGATAAATGCACCATGGAAGAATATCCGTAAAATCACCCTCGGGAGGAAATATTTGCTACATTTGGAGCGAATATTTATACATGCATTATACACAATCATTCATTATAGTGTGTTTTATAAACATAATCGCACCAATGTGTTACATGCATGCACACACTAATGAGCACATATTTTTTTAGGTATTCGGATGCCGATGTGTAACAATGATAAAGGAACCATCGAAGAACATCCGCAAAAACACCCGCAGTAGAAAATATTTCCTACATTTGGTAGTGGATATTTATACATGCATTTTTATAGCAGTTCTCATTCTGGTGTGTTTTGTAAATACAAGTGCAATGGGATATCATAAGTATGAAAGGACCGAGTGATTATATTTTTTAAAGTTTTAGGTTATTGGTACGTTTTATAAAAGTACTCCCTCGATGCGTTATGGACATGGGCACAACGAACTACTGAAAGATCAAAATTAAAAAAATAGCGGCAATTTTAGGTTCAAAAAGTAATTCTAAAGTGTGTTTAAAAGAAAAAAACCTAAACATTAACTCATCTTTTGCTTCAGGGGAGAGCTTTGGAGCAAAGACTTACGCGGAAGGTGTTTGGAGCAACTAGATTATTCTAAAGATCGAAATTTCTTGAGCATGGTGAATGAAACAAAACCCTACATAGTAAAAATTTCATGTAAATATTATTGTTGATCTTGTAATCTTATTTAAAATTTAACTAGATTTAGAAAAAAAAATCATACATACCTTCAATGTTGCAACCCTTCTCTTCTTAGTGCTTATTTTCATTTGTTTTGGCTACAAAATTTTACATTAGGGTTTAAATCGCTCTATTGTTTCGCACAATTATGATTTCACCTTTTAGGGATTTTAGATTTGTTGAATTTTTTATTATTAATAGAAATCATAGGATGATATGGGGCCATTATTTGGATCAAATATGTAACCATGGTGGCCCTCAATTTTTTTTTTTCATTTTTCTAAAACAACCAAATGCATCAAAATGGGTGTGTTTCTTTTTTTGCAACCGGTGCACATATTGTTATGGTGCACTACTATTGACATGCATATCACAGTTTTATCATTTTTTCATTTCTTGGTAAGTTTTTTTCGATGCCTTTATACGAAAATAGCATCGAGAATGGTAGGAACTTCCTTTTTTTATTCCCATAAAAGAATAAATAGTTTTCAATCATTCACGGTGCACTTTTGTTGGTATAACACATCGATGCACCTTATTTGGTCTAATACACCAATGTGTCTATGTATATATATGCACTGGTGCATTTGATTTTATGAAACACATCGATTTCATACTTGTTTTCTATTTTGAAGGTCTGTAATTTATTTGGATAATATATTGATAGCTTCTGTAATTAATGGTCCAGGTTGTTTATTGATAAAAAAATCATGGTATGAGTTCAATGAACAAAAACTTTAGTCCTGGTGATGGAAGCACATCCAGGATTACAAAGTAATGTGATTCTAATTAATTTATTTGAATGATTTGTAACTTTCACTAATATGTATTTGTTAATGTGTCAAATGTAAAACCAAACAATGATGAAGCTCAATAAGATTATTACCAATCTAAGTCCATAAAAGCATAAAACGTTGATGGAAAGGTTGCAGTGGGATGAATCAGGTGAATAAAAAAGAAGTCAATATAAATTATTTCTTCAAATTTAAGTAATAATGTACTTATGATTATTCACTAATATGTTTGAAATAATTTAATCCACATATGTTGAATGTTATGCAGGGACTAATATAAATAGAATTAAATGTCATCATAAGAAGAAAAAAAATATGGAATATGCAAATGATGATCAATTGGTCCTTCGCTCATCTCGAGTGGTGTTGGAAGTTAATTGAAGGGGCAAATAATTTTATAATATTATGAAGGATATAGTGGAAAGAACATGGAGACATACTTTTCACTTACAACACATAAACCAATCAAATGATTCAAAAAATCAAATCATATGTAAACTACAAGAGGTGTTCCCAGAGCAATGGTCAATGAGACCTGTCAGACTTGCAACATCAAAAACATACAACAACAAAAATGAATCATTGAAAAAGTAATATTCATAAACATGTTTATGTAGAATATGTATGCATAACTACTATAAAGTGTCATTCCTTCAATAATGTCAATTCTGTTATATTATTTATTTTTGATATCAACAAAAAAAATTTAATGCAGTCATTTTACATTTCCAAGAAGATTATGAAAATACCAAAGGATGAACGAGGTGATATGCAAAATTTGCCAGTAGGGGTTTCCAAAAAAGTGTACAAGGAGATGGTCAAGGAAATAGACATAATTGCATCGAAGATGATCAATATCAACAGTAACGTGCTTCAAATGTATGAAATCATTGATTCTTAGAATAATGTAAATCTCATTAATTAATTCAACATTAAATATTTATTTTCAATTTTTTTGTTAATGCAAAAAAGAAAACAAAATGGAACCCATTCAGTACACAAGACACGACGACAAGGAAGAAAGGGGTTGATAGCAAAGTTTGTGAGTATTTGTGTTTTCCTTATAAGAAATTAAGATTTCGTAATGGTTATGATTTGTATATTTAATTTTTTTGTTTTCACTTTCAATCCTTGGATATCTTCAAAGAGGTGTTAACATACAAATCGGAACCATCAAATGAATCGATAGAAATTGGGTTAAGAAAAGGTTGTGAGTATATGTTGGCGTATCAAAAATTAATTGTGGATTTTGTAAGTATCTATATTGTTTTACTTCTCTCATTTTATAATTTAAAAAAAACATTTATATTAAATATATGATTAATTATGCCAGAGCATAAAACTTGCAGGAAACAAAGTATGGTGTGGAGCTAATAGAAGGCTTGTTGATGGAAGACATAAGATATGGTTTTGAAAGAATGTGTATCATTCATGGATCAATTATTACTATGCAGGTATGTCGCTTTTCAATTTACATTCATGTATACTATCTATTTTATTTTTCATTATTCCCGACAATATAAATACACTCAGTGCACTTTATTTGTATGTTTGCATATGCTAGTTGAAGAAGAGGAAAACAACCGATCCAATGAACAAAATATTTGGCCAAATAACCCGATTGGTGCAAGTAGCTCGAGTACCAATAGCGATTCCAATGAAGAATGATGATCCATGTTTAATTTTGATGTTAATGCAAGTTGTTGTAGCTTGTTGTATATTTTGAAATAGCTATCTATGAAAACCAGACATTGTGTATAATAATGTATTGTACATACTTTCGGAATTGAAAAATAATGGGTTAACAATAAGTGTAACAATTACATCCATGTTGACATTTTGATTATTGTTATCTCTATGTTATCCTATTTTGTATCAAAAAGACAGTATTCTTGATATATAGTAAAATAAAATTTTCTATTTAACTGCATTCTTCAATGTTATTTTCAAAGGTTACATGTGAAACAATACATTGGTAATTAAATGTATGGATGATAAATATTACAATAGATGTTTTCATCTATGATATAAAAAAGTAATCCAAGAAAACCCAATTATTAAAATTGAAATGAATAGTACTATAAAATAATATTTCAATTACAAATAAATAATATATATATATATATATATATATATATTGGGAATTGGTAATCCCTAGTAATGGCTGCCGCTCACCCTTCTTTTCTCCCGCAACAAGGGTGCAGTGGAGGTACGTAGGAATAGGGAGGGATTTCATCCCGATCCAGGGCTCTGGTGCTTCAGTGTAAGATGATTTTTGAAGCTTAAAGCCCTAGAAAACTCAAAAGGAAAACCACATGCATGCACTGGGTTGTGCGGTCGATAGTTCCCTTCGTTCATCAGAACACATCAAGCCCTATGTCCCCTTGCATTGGCCTAGACCAGTTAACCCTGAAAACAACAGATTGAATGCATGCGCTGAGAATAGGAATGGAGGCGGACCTGGCTCTTGGGACCTCAAATCAAGAAGGTATTGAAATGTCGTCTGTTTGGAATCAAGCTAGTTAAGAACAAGATGAAAGGGAATGAACAGTAGAAGAAGAAAAGAGTTTCCCTGTATTTGTGAAGCTACTTGTTGGGACAACTAAATGCCTTTTCATGCTAGCAACAAACACCATCGGAAAACTCACGCAAGAATTTCAAAGGAGGACTGGAATCCCGAAATATCATTTTCGGTCGCTGCTCCAGAACCGCTACCTCGAGGTACTGAATGCAACACAGCTATTTTTTGTTCTTTCTTCTTCCTCATGGGTGGTGGTGCCCTCTCTTTTTTTCGTTACCTCCTGGAAGACATTGGCAATCTTCTTGGGGTTTTTATCAAAAGTGATAGTGAAAGGAATAAATTGGGTTTATTTACTTATGCAAGAATTTGTGTGGAGATAGACCTCAACAAAGGTATTTCTAATAGATTACAGCTGAAACATTAATATTTCAATTGGATTCAGAGTTTGGACTATGAAAATAATTCTTTTAGGTGTATATTTTGTCATTTGATAGGTCATCTTCAAGAATCATGCCCCGTTTCTAAAAAGTATCCAAAGAAGAAAAAGGGATCAACTACAAATCGTAAAAATTGGCAAGCGGACTATGTTCCACCTCTAGATGAGGATGAGGAGAGTGAGGATGAAGAAAAACAAGATTTACAAAAAAAATGAGGAAAATTTGTTGAAATATGAATCAGTGGATGCACAGACATCATGACAAAATAATTCTGGTGAGGAAACTCAAACAAATGTTGTGATTCCTATGGATGCTTATTTAAGTGGACTAAAGCATGCACATGAATCAGGAAGTTCATATTCTAATAAGGAAAAAGTTACTATTCAATAACTAGAGAAGGTGGCAAGTAAACAATTGATTGCAGTTGTGCCACTGCAGGGAGGATGGACAGAAGCGAAATCAAAGAAGAAGGGGAAAAAAGGGAAATTAGAGGATAACTTTAACCCTTGATTTCTATGTACAGTGATGTATTATATGGTTCTTTTGTTTTTTCTCAAACATTTGGTTTGTTTTTTTTTTCTATGTGCTTTGACACGTAGTTGGTTTGCACATAATACATTTGCATCTACAGAATGTAATTTTGTTTATTTTTTTGCTGATATAAAATTACATTTTTTTCCAAGGAAATATATATATATATATGTGTGTGTGTGTGTGTGTGTGTGTGTGTGTGTGTGTGTGTGTATTACACTACAATGTCAGTAGTCATTGTTCAAAGAATCTTATGCAATGCTTTTGATAATTAATGTCGCTCTGGTACGTCTCCCTAAACACTAATAAAACTCACAAATGCAATCATTGAAATTGATATATTTGGTTGCAATGTCAGTAACCATTTTTTGAAGAATCATAATTGCATTCTTCAATGTTATTTTCAAAGGTTACATGTGAAACGGTACATTAGTAATTAAATGTATGGATGTTTAAATATTACAATAGATG
>LPNX010174128.1:179592-252094 GCA_001517045.1 Pseudotsuga menziesii | reverse complement strand
ATATATATATATATATATATATTACACTACAATGTCAGTAGTCGTTGTTCAAAGAATCATATGCGGTGCTTTTGATAATTAATGTCGCTCTGGTACATCTCCCCAAACGCTAACAAAACTCACAAATGCAATCATTAAAATTAATATATTTGGTTGCAATGTCAGTAACCATTGTTCGAAGAATCATATGCAGTGCTTTTGGTAATTGAATATGCATTGGTGCATCTACTCCTATTATATTCCCCAGTGTGGTTATGTAATTAAACGAACAGTTGAATGTTTAAAATAAATATTCTCATTTTTCAAATGATGTCACCGATGCATTTTCATTTTTTTTTCACACCAGTGCATATCATTGGTTTATATGCACTGGTGCATATCATTAGTTTATATGCACCAGTGCTTGTCATTGGTTTATATTCACCAGTGTGCTCATGTCAATCGATCTCGTCAACAACGCTTAAATTTTTTTTTCCCCATGCATATTATGTGATATATCACACCGATGTGTTTGTTATGTAAGAAAGCACCAATGCATATAATCGATACGCGAGCACCGATACAATGTTGAAATTCTATTATTTCTGGTTCTCTATGTTTGGATGCACCAGTGTTGATACTTTAGATTGTAAACCACTAGTGGGTTGTGTTATTAAACGCACCGATGCACCTTTTTTTAACAAAACAAACCGATTAAAAACATTCGTTGAAACATTTGGCTGTCGATTTATAATGATATATCCTTTATGACCTTCGTTAAAACATATGCTACCATTGGTGGACGTTATAGTGGAGGTTTTTTTTACTTTTTTTGCCAATATTGTAACACTAAAAGCGGCTATTATGACCTTTGCTACAGGAGATTTTCCTTGCAATGTTAACTTGTGGGATAAATAAATTCCACATATAAAATTTAATTGAGGTGATATTCACACCTTTGGAAAAATCTCAATGTGTAGTGAAGAATCAATAGGTTGTAAACTTTGTTTGCAAAATGTTGGCATAAAATGGGTCATTTCAGGCCTTAAATGGGATCCAAAAGGTCTTAGAACCCAAGGGATTTGATCCCTATCAATGATTGATAGATCAAGACTTAATATGGATATACCATGATTTAATAATCACATGAGAAATTAAGTATGGACGCACGGTCGATCGGTAACCCTAATCTGCTGCCAGCCACAAGATCCTACAAGGTTAAATTTGATGGTAGAAAAAATGACTTCGAAAAAATCTTAAGTCGATCAACCCAAATATTTTTAAAGTTATAGGATGAAGAACCGGTTGATAATTGATGCAACATATCAATGTTTTTGTCTAAAAAATTTGGCTTAAACTCAAATTTTACGAGGGAATGAGGTCCATACACGCATAGGGGTATGTGGATCTCCACACACATGGATATACACATCTTAATGAGTGTACCCATTTTATATCGCTTTGATATCAATTGTAGAGGATTTAAATAAAAACATACTTTGTTATCCATTCCATGGCTACATAACAAAGAGTAGGACTTGTATAAATACAATCCGAAGCACAAGATGTTATGCAGAAAATATTCATATGTCTTGGGGTGGACCACAACAAACAGGACGACAACAGAAATCATATCCATTCTCAAATATGTTAGATAAATTAAAGAAGCTAACAACTAAGGGAGGGACTTTGTACCTCAACCGGATGTTTGAAGAAGACCGTCATTGAGCTCATAATCAAATGCTTGTTCTGTAGAATTTGTCCTCAACAATAATTACATACCAAATCATAAAATAAATGAAATATTAACATTCAAAATAGCATAATCCATTTAAACATGTATAAATAAACTATACCCATGGATACAAATGTAAAACATTGCGCATGACATTTGGACGAGAAATGGATATTTCTATTAATGTAAAAATAGAGATACAATGCAGCAACCTTTGTCAGCAACTCATTGGAACCAAGAAACCAAGTTATTCCACCTAGGCCTCCACCACTTCAATCCTCGATAGTAAGAGAAGCTCAAAAAGACAATGGAAAGCTTGGAACATGAACATAAATAATTCTATCAACAAGGATAAAGGGATGCAAACTCAAGAACATAGAAACACTGAAAAATTTTGCTATAGTTTTCTTACTCTCAAAGTTTCTCCTCCTCCAATGCTTCACAATGGATCAATATATAGACCTAAAATGGGAAATGGAGGGTCAAATAGGAGTGTTTCCATGCATATGGAAGGCCAAGGATCAAGCTATTCATTACTTGATGAGGAATAATCCAAATATTTTTATTTTTGATCACAAATACGGATGTACGCGGGTTGTAATGGCGCAAGCTTCATATACATGATATGCATAGCGGTTGACCCGCATGTATATTCAAAAATGTTTTTTTAGGGTTATACTAAAGTATCAGGGATATAATGAGTAAGGGGGGTATAGTGAATTTTCATAGGTGTAATGACCTAATTTGAAATTTTTTCCAAACAAAGGCAAAATTTGGGAAAAAATGTATTGGCAAGTTTTGACTCTAGGGGATTTGAATGGTGCAAGCGCATATCGAATTTGGTAGATACATATATGGTGAGTATTATGAAAACTAAATGGACTCTCTATTCAATTTATAATATTTTATAGGAATCTACAACTTGATTGGGGGTCATTGGAAAAAATGGAAAAATTCCTAGTAAAATGTGGTGAAATTCCCCGTAGGGTGTGGGCAGAAATGGCTCTCCAACTCATATGAGACCCTCCCAATTTATCAAAAATAGTATGGGGACTGATATTAGACCTCATTTAATTTCAATATGTGTGGATATAAGTTATACAACAGAGTTATAAAGGTTCACATTCGAATGCATATGTTCAGTGATATTTTCTTAAGGGAAATGACAGTAATAGCTTAACTTTGACTCATAAAATGTACATAAAATTATTCAGAATAAATAATAATGAATGTATACCATTAAAAACATATCAAAATATTACTCAAAAGCATATAAAATCATATAAAATCCTCGACACACATTGGATACACAACTCCTTTGCAATGGAAACCAATATATGGAAACTAGTCAAACCATAGCTTAGAAATGTGGACATTTTTGCATATGTATTTATAACAATTTTTACTTACAGAGAGTATGGGAGACATAAAAAAAGTCCATAAATAATTCACCCATTCTTGGGAATCAACTAGACTCAACAAAATGCAAACATTATTCACACTAGTGCGCCATCATATGGAAACATGGGAATAATGAAGTAGGGAATGAGAGAATGGGAGGAAAGATGAATCACGAACTGTAGAAGCATCATATATGCAATAAAAAACTCCATTAATATACAAATGAGATTTCCATGTGGACTCTCCAACATCCAATTTGGATGAGAATCCAACTCCCTCGAAATTGGTTGACTAGCAGGAAGAGTGAGAACTCATAGTGCAATGGACAAGCTAGTGCTTTCCAAAATTCCAAAGGAAAATTATAAAATGATAAAAATACATTATCATTCCTTTTGACATATTTTTATAGCTCTCCTGAGGTTCTCCAATCTCGAATTCCCTACCATAGGTTTCCTCCAACTCATCCTTTATGTTTAGTAACCCACATGACACTTGTCCTTCTACTCATCCCTCGATCTTCCTGCAAATTTGAATTGCTGCTACCAAACCCCAAGTGCACCCTCTTGGTGGCTATTTTTAGCCCTAACATGTTATATTTTCACAGGTATGCAATTAGGTTTTCAATCATGTCTAATTTTTTCATAGAATATTCCATCATTGTTGTCGTAAAACGTAGGGAATCTCTCTCAAGTGCCACATAGTTTCTTACTAGTCTCTTCCTCTTCCATGGAGAGTTATTCCTCTTCACCTATTAGAATACTGGTGCTCATGACATATTACTTGAAACATCTTCACCTTCCAAGAACCTTCCATTACTCATAATTTTAAATTTGGGGTTAAGTCATGACAAGTGTAAGGAAGAAACTAGCCTGCACCCAAGGTCTCCATGAGACTCCAAGTGTCTTCATGAAGCAATGCCAATTTATTTTCTCCATATGCATTATTTTTAGGACCTAATTTAATATTTATATGGTAAACTAATGTTCTCTTGGGTGTCATAGCTCCCTTATTTCAATATTTAATGCCTCCTCCCCAACCTAGGGAACTAGTAGGTGGCTGAAACATTGTTAACTAGTACTCTCATTGGGATGGGGACATGAAAGTTCTCCCCACCCAATATTTCTTTTCATAAAGCAATTCAAATATTGGATGCTGCAAAATTTTATCATCTTCCCAAGTGGCTTCCTCATTAGGAAAATCCTTCCATTGCACCAAGTATTCTTTTATTGTTCTGCTCCTTAACCTTCTTTCCCTTGTTTTCAATATTTTGTACATAATGAGAACAAGTTGTCCTACATCATCCAAGGGAGGTAATGTATCTGAAACTGATATATGCTGACCTCTAAAATTATTTATAAATGAAACATGAAATACATTATGAATTTTACTTCCTATTGGATGCTTTAATTCATAGGACACTTCTCCAATTTTTCGAATCACTTTGTAGGGACCATAAAAACTTGGTTTGAGATTTTTTGAACCTTTACCCTTTATGGTGGTTTGTTTGTAGTTCTGCAAGCTCAAATACACCAATTCATCCACTTGGAAGTGCCTCTCCATTCTGTGTTGGTCTGCATATTGTTTTTGCTGATTTTGGGCAACCTGCAAGTTATCTTTCAAGACCTTCAAAATTTCTTGACTTTCTTCAATCCAATATTTATCCTTTGGAGCTCTACTATCACCAAAAAAATTTTCAATAAAATTGGATGCATTATAACCATAAATTTCTTTGAAATAAGACATGCGAATGGACATATGAAAATTAGTATTGTAACAAAACTCACCCAAATGAGACCATTTGATCCATGATTTTTGCTACCCACTAACATAGTTCCTCAAGTAGCCTTCCAACCATTGATTCATCCTATCTGTTTGGCCATAAGTTTGTGCATGATATCTTGTGTTAGGTGTCAATTTTTCACCACCATTTTGAAGATTTCTTTCCAAAATGCACTAAAAAATATGTTATCTCTGTCACTAAAAATGCTCTTGGGAATCCCATGCAATATGAAAACTTATAATTTAAAGAATAGTTCATCCACTTTTGTAGCAATGAAAGTGGTATTAACAACAAATAAATTATCAAATTTAATGAGTATATCCACAACTGCAAATATGCAATCCTTACCAAGTACGTTGGGCAAACCAGTGATGAAATCCATGGAAATGCTCTCTCATTTTCGTTATGGAATAGGCAGGGGGTGTAAGAGGCCAGCTGGATGAGTGTGCTCCACTTTGTTTTGCTGAAAAGTGGGGAATTCATTAACATAGTTCATAATATCAAACTTCAACCCTTTCCATGATAGTATTTCCCTCGACATTCTATATGTTTTGAAGAATCCAGGGTGACCTACTAGAGGGGAATCATGAGCTTTCTTTAAAAATGTCTCCTTCAAACTCGAACCAGGGGCAAAATAGATTCTATATTTGTAGTATATGATTCCTTCCAACACCTTATACCTATCTTCATGGTTTGTCCCATAAAAAATTTCACAAGAAAATTTATCCTTGGTATATTCTACTTCTAATATGGATTTCCAATTTTCTACTACATCCATTAGAGAAATAGAAGGTCTTATAGATAATGCATTAGCTACCACATTATTATTTCCCTTAACATTTTCAATAACAAAGATAAATGCTTGAATCTTACTCACACACTTTTGTTTCCTTTCATTTAGATCCTTTTGAGTGAGGAAGTACCTTAAGCTGTTATGGTCAGTTTTGACCCCAAACTTGTTTCCCACCAAGTATTGTCTAAACTTGATCAAATCATACATTATGGAAAACATTTATTTATCATAAATAGAGTAAATATTCTCATGTGGTTGTAGTTTCCCACTCTCAAAATATATTGGGTTTTTTGCTTACTTTAGGACTACTCCAATGCCTTCTCATGATGCATCGCATTCCAATACAAATGGTTTAGAAAAATCAGGCAAGGCTGGAATAGGACAATTGCTTATTACCTATTTCATTCTTTGGAAATATTTTTCATCCCCTTCATTCCATTAGAAAGAATATTTATTTTTCAAATCAATAAGATGTGAAGTGAATTGGGAGAACCTCTAAACTAACTTTCTATAGTAGGTACAAATTCCAATGAATCCTCTCAATTTAGTGAGATTTTTGGGATGAGGCCATTCTCTAATGGATTTTAATTTTTCCATATCCACCTTGACACCATATTTACCAATGATGTGTCCAATATACAAGAGTTCCATCAAACCAAACTCACAAATTTAACATCTTAGCAAACAAATATTGACCATGCAAAATGTTTAATACCACTTCTAAATTATGCAAATGTTTCTTCCATGTTTTACTGTAAATAAGAATGTCATCAAAGAAAACTAGTACAAACCTACTAATTTTCTTCTGGAAGATATTTTTCATGCATGATTGGAATGTGGCAGGAGCATTTTTCAATCCAAAGGGAATGGAAACAAACTCAAAGTGACTATAGTGGAATCTAAAAGTAGTCTTTGGTATGTTTTCTTCCCTCATTTGAGTTTGATGATAACTAGATCTAAGGTCAACCTTTGAGAAGAACTTGGATCCCTGGAGCTCATCCATGGTATCATCAATCATTGGGATGGGATATATATTATTCATTGTCTTCTTATTCAAATATCTAAAATGATTGTACATCCTCAAATTTCCATCCTTTTTCTTTAACATAACAACTGAAGAAGCATATGGGCTTGAACTAGGCCTTATGAAACCTGACTCCAAAAATTCATCAATGGCCTCCTCAATCTCATCTCAAATCCTTTTGGGGTGCCTATAGGGATGAATTTTATAGGTTGTGTTCCTATCTCTAACTCAATGATATGCTCCACCCCTGTGTCTAGTGGTATTCCTAGAGGAAGGTCTCCATAAACCCTCTCATACTTAATCAATAACTTCTCTATATCCTTAGGATGATTGGAAACCTTCAAGTGAGGTTTATAATATGTAATTAAACATTCAACATATCATTCTATGTCTCCATGCATTAATATAGACCTCATACTATGAGAGGACACCACTTGATTTGGCTAAGTGTGCATTCCTCTCAACAAGATGGGTTTTCCTTCCGAATTTTAAAACCTCATTTCAGGGACTTGATAGTTCATTGTATGCTCCCCTAAATAATACAACCATTGGAATCCTAAAACCACATTTGTATCATCTACATTCACTACATACAAATTGTGAGTGATAGTATGATTTCCTATAGTAACTTGAAGCTTTAGAATCCATTTGGTACAGTCCATAGAATTGTTACTTGGAATGATGACTATGAAACCATCGAAAGTTTCAGATTGTAACTTTCTCCTCTCCTACAAGGGTGCATCTATGAAGTTATGAGTGTCTCCTCCATCCACTAGGACCGTAACCTTTTGGCCTTATATGTTACCATTGAGCCTCAGGGTGTGAAATCTAGGTACACCTGAAAGTACTGCAATTTTTCCTATCTTAGGAGTGGGATGTTCTTGTTCTGTTGTTTCATACCCCTCTTCTTGGGATGAAATTTGTTCTTCTTCCTCCTCTCCCTCTTCCTCATCAACAGAGAAAACTTCAATGTAGTGTTCCTTTCCCTTTGCACACTTATGTCCCAGAACCCAAGGTTGTTGACATGTGAAGCATAGTTTCTTTATTCTAAGTTCTTCTTTTCTTGGCCCTCCCTTATTTTCTTTGGCAAGGGAGTCCTTTTTCCATGGTTTCTTAACTTCCTTGAATTTGGAAGATAAATTAGGCTTAGGGGGGTATTTGGTTCTTGGCAACACATTCTGCAAGTCTCTTGTCAAATTCATGGCATCCTTCAATGTAGCTGGATTGTGGGATTTCAAGACCCATGTCAAAGGTTTTGGAAATCCTTTAGTAAATTGTAAAACGAACCTATCCATAGATACATCAAAAACCATTACTGATATCTTTTCAAATTCTAACATATATGCTTCAGGAGTTCCAACTTGCTTAAATTGTGTTAGTTCTTTGAAAGGAAGTTCGGGGTCTTTCCTCTCAAATCTCTCCATTAATGCATTGGAGAAACCCTCATAAGATATAATATGATCATGTCCCAATGTTATAAGACCATGGAACCACCAATCACTAGCTTCCTCTTCAAGATGTAAAATGACCATTTTCAATGCATCTTCTTCAACCATAGTATTTAACTGAAAATACACACTTAATTTTTGTAACCAAGCACTAGCATACATTTGGGAAGAACCATAAAAGGAAGGCATAATTACTTTTCACATGGTAAAATTTAATTCATGATTAAGAGGAGGTGCCATATTCCCACTTCCTCCTCTCTTAAACTGAAGAGAGGCCCCGATGAACTGATCGAAGGGTAGGACCTTCCTACATTCATCACTTAGTTGTTTCCAATCATTATCTTTTCCCTCACATCATAAGTAGTGTAAGTTCCCTCTTTGGACTCTAAAAATTTAGGTATTGCAAGTCTGGTATGATTCTTGAATTCATGGGGCCATCATGTCTTACACTTCCTTCACTTCCATTGTTAATGTATTCAGTCTCATTTTCTAATGGAGGAAGTTAATCATCAGGAAAAATTAATAGATAAATCCAAGAGGTGCTAATATCATGCTCTAATACCATTTTAATGACCCAATTTGAAAATTCCAAACATAGGCAGGATTTGGGGCAAAATTGTATTGAGTAGTCTTGAGTCTAGGGGCTTTGAATGGCACAAAAGGGTATCAAATTTGGTAGAGACTGATATCGTGAGAATTAGGACCACTAAATGGACTCTATAGTCACTTTATAACATTTTATATTCATCTGCAACTCGATTTTGGGTCATTGGAAAAAATGGAAAATTTCCTAGTAAATTGTGGTGAAATTCCCCCTAGGGTGTTGGCAGAAATGGTTCTCCAACTCATATGAAACCCTCCAAATTTATCAAAAAAATTATGGTAACTAATATTATACCTCATTAGATTTCATTATGTGTGGATAGAAGCTCTTCAACAGAGTTATAAAGCTTAACATTCAAATGCGTAATTTAAGTGATATTTCCTTAAGGGAACGACAATAATAGCTTAACTTTGACTCATAAAATGTACACGAAATGGTTCAGAACATAGAATAAGAAATTTATACCATTAAAAAAATATAAATATATCACTCAAAAACATATAACATCATAGAAAATCCTCGATGCACATCAGATACACAACTTTTTTGAAATGGAAACCAATATATGGAAACTAGTCAAACCATAGATTGGAAATGTGACATTTTTGCATATGTATTTCTGCTAATTTTGACTTACAGAGAGTATGGGAGAAATATTACAGAGCCATTAATCATTCACCCATTATTTGGCATCAACTATACTCAACAAGGTGCAAGCATCATTCACACTAGTGCGTCATCATATGGAAATATGGGAATAATGAAGTAGGGAATGAGAGAATGGGAGGAGAGATGAATCACAAATTATAGAAGAATCCTATCTGAAATAAAAACAATACATTAAGCTCCAATTGATATTTCATGTTGGCCTCTCCAATAGCCAATTTGGATGAAAATATAACTCTCTCAAAATTGGCTCACTGGCAGGGAGAGTGAGCACTCACCATGCAATGGACAAGCTAGAGCTTTCCAAAATTCCAAAGGAAAATTATCAAATGAAAAAAATCCATTCTCCTTCCTCGTGACATATTTTTATAACTCTCCTAAGGTCCTCCACGGTCAAATTCCCTCCCATAGGATTCCTCCAACTCATCTTTGATGTTTGGTAACCCCCATGACACTTGTCCTTCTCATCATTCCTCAATCATCCTCCAAATTCAAATTGTTGCTACCAAAACTAAATTGCACCCACTCGGTGGCTATTCTTAGCCCTGAAATGTAAGGTTTTCATAGGTCTGCAATCAGGTCTTATTTTACCATAGTATGTTCCATCATTGTTGTCATAAAATGCGGGGAATCTCTCTCCAAGTGGCACATAGTTTCTTACTAGTCTCTTCCTCTTCCATGAGGAGTTATTCCTCTTCACCTATTCGAATATTGGGGCTCATGGCATGTTACTTGACACCTCTTCACCTTCTAAGAATGTTCCATTACTCATAGATTTGAATTTGGGGTTAAGTCATGACAAGTGTAAGGAAGAATCTAGCCACCCAAGGTTTCCATGAGCCTCCAAGTGTCTTCATGAAGCAATGCCACTTTATTTTCTACATATTTATTATTTGTAGGACCCAATTTAATGTGTAGATGGTAAACTAAGGTTCTCTTGGGTATCATAGCTCCCTTATTGCAAGATTTAATGCCTCCTCCCCAACCTACGTAACTAGTAGCTGGGTAAAACATTGTTAACTAGTAGTCTCATTGGGATGGGGACATGACAATAGGGATAGGGGAAAGCCATCAAGGCATGATGAATAAGGTGTGGCGAATTACGCTATATCACAATATTTGCAACTCTTCTCTCACAAATTGCTGACATCGACCAAATTAATTAATTAATAATGTAGTTATATTACAATGTGGTCCAATTTGCATGACTAGTATGCAAGCTATGTATTAAATTTTTATTCCCAAAATTCCTTTTCCTAATAGAATTTTCTACATAGAAATTTTATTTTGAACACAGAGATCAACTTTTTCTTTTGCTTATGATATGGTATCAACTCCAAGATGGATATAAAACTAGAGCAGCAGATCCAGTGATATCTAGGGATCAAAATGGTTTGGAAAAAATGTAAATTTTGGCCTTGCAAGAGATCTCATGAACAATTATTTCAACTCTAAATCATCATGAATGAATATTTAAATTATAATAGTTAGCTAGAATATCCAATGCTTGTGTAAGTTGGAAATATAACGGGACTTCATCGAACAAGTCACTTTATTTTCTTATATGAATTGGCCTAGTGATTTAAAATGTTTCTCCACACTGAAAATCACTCTACCATAGAAACTTAATGATCATTGGAAAATATCACTTTTCAATTTGTACACTAATTACCTTTAACTTAGAATAGAAAGATAAACATATAATTTTTTTTATTTCATGAACCTCAAACTTTTAATTTCGCCATGGATAGTCTATCAAATTGCAACATTAATGTATAAACATATTACATGCTTGATAGATATCAAACAACATTAATCATTGTCTTAAGCAACAAGTCATTGTCTTCAACATAATTTATTGTTAAATTAATTGTGGATCATTAGGCCTCTTAAATCTTAGATTATGATATTTCCAGTAGCCCTTTTAAACCCTTAAAGCACCTAAAATTTATGAGTCTTTTTCATTAACACGAGAAAGCTGGTATTTGGTAAATTCCTTGCATATGCAGGTTGAAATTGACCAAACACGTTAATCACAAAAACCACAAGTACAATAAGGTAGTTCATAAGGTTGTCATATTAGACCCAATTCCACTTAAATTGTTTAAAACAAAGGAAAAAGAATTTAAAAGAACAATTCATTTCATAAGGTTGTCATATTAGACCTAATTCCACTTAAATTGTTTAAAACAAAGGAAAAAGAATTTAAAAGAACAATTCATTTCAAATGAAGCAATGGGCACATGTAAAGTGGATAAAAAGGAGTGAAGGGACGTAGGTGGCAAAGGAAGGGGAAGTAAAAAAAATGGCATATAGATGAAGGTTGTTCATAAATTGAGAATATGTATAATTCGTCACCAAAACTGTGCTTTATTTGTGCATGATATAATTCGTGCAACCCTCCAATTTCGGGAGAGGAGGTGGGATGTAACAAGTGTGGACAATGTTTCCAATGCCTAAGACTATCTTCCTTCCTATTTTCTCATTTCCATTGCAAGAAGTTGGGCCAAACACTAATATCCAACCATGGAAAAAACTTTAGGGAAGAATGTCAAACTAGGATAATAATTGTGTGATTCCAACATAAAGTCTATTTTTATTAGAAAAATTGTACAATCTTCAATGTTTTCGATAAGAAATATTTTAACTATTTTGGAGAGAAAGTGAAGAGAAAAAAATATGTGAAGTGAATCAAAAAGTGTATATTTAAAGCCACAAGGAGTTGGGAAGTGAAATCAATGTCTCTCATTAAAAAAAAAATAATCTTAGAGATGGTTGGATTGAAAAGAAAAAGACATTAACAAATAATAATTTTAAAAGGATAGCTTGATTGAAAAGAAAAAAAAAATTGTACATAAATTGTATTCAATAAGTAGAAAAAGATTTATTCAAACAAATTCTTTAAGTTGATAAAATTTTCTTAAATCCCTTCAAATTATTTAAAGTTGTCTTTAGTGCAATGTTGGCAAAGGATATTGAGCAATTTACGGATACAGTTAATTAAAGAAAAACCCACTTTAGGTAAATAATTAAGATTGTTTTTTTTAAATTTATAACTAAATGCTTAAGTAAATTATATGTAAGGAATCCATAGGGATTTTATTTGGAGATGTGACAGAACGCACTTCTTCTTTTTTCTAAATCCTTTAGTCATAGTACTTGTCTTAAAGGTTTTGTACGTAGTGACAGATCTTGGTGTTGACACATAGTGGTCATGTCTCTTTGAGACTTGAAACAACTGGCAAGGAGTCCTCCAAAATCTTGTTGGGCATTTATTACTTCACCTCACTTAAGGATTCATAAACCTAGGGTTTCTAATGACTTGGCTTTTCCTGATTGCGATGCAGAGGGTTCGTCTTTTGTTAGGTTATCGTTGTTTTTCAATGAGGCCATTGCTATGTCTGGCTTTTCTGGTGGTGGGTTTAAGTCTAAGGAGCAATCAGATGAATGAGGGACGGGATTCTTTTGGGTTTAATCCTAGGGTTTCTAATGACTTGGTATTGTCGTCTTGTGTTGCGAAGGTTTTGCCATTTGTTGGTTTGCCATTGGTTTTCGATACGGTCTTGGTTTCGTCGGGAATTTCAGGTGGTGGGATTAAAACTGTGGTTCGGTTGGATGATGGAATATTTTCTTCTGGGATTAATGGTGGTGGTCTTGTAACTGGAGGGTTTTGTACATCTTTGAGTAAGCCTTCGTGTGTGGTTGGGGTTGGGGTTTTTCCTGATGCTCTTTCTGGAAGATGAGCCATTGTTTCTTCTATGGTTGGGGTTCTTACTAGTTCTTTCTTGCCTCCCAGTAATTTTGGGGTTTTGGCTGGGAATAAAGTTGGTGATGTATGTTTCATTGGTTCGAAGGATACATCTTCTGGTCAGGCTCCCACTGGTATATGTTTGGATTTTGGTGTGAAGAAGAATTCTCTCCTTTTAGATGATGTTAAAGAAACTCTGGTTGCTCTTGTCCAGGTTACTATGAGTTATAATTTGGGTTTTGATCGTGGAGCTGAGATTGTTGGGGTCTCATCGAGTATATCTTCAGTTGCTCCATGTCCTTCTTTTCATGTGGAGGATTCAATTGATGTTGGTGTGCACCCGAAGTAGTTGAAGCAGGTGATTCACAAGTATGATAAACGGTTGTTGTTGGTTGTAGGTGCAGATGTGGCGATGAATGACATTGTTCTAACTAATTCACTTACCTTGGTGGGTCGCTTTGGTGGAAGAAAACCTAGTGCAGAGGGTGTCAATTAGTGGGTTTGTGATACATGGAAGGAGACCGTGTTGAAAATTCCATATGTGTTTGTGCTTCTGCGTGGCTAGTTAGCCTTCAAATTTCATTCTGATTTGGGCTCTTTTTGTGTCTCTGCAGGATCCTGGATATGGGACGGAGCAGGCTTATTGTTAAAGCGTTGGACACCTCTCTTTGATCTGTGCACAAAAATGTATGATTTAATGCCTATTTGGGTGAAATTTCCCAATCTTCCATTTGAATCCTGGTCATTGGATTTTTTTAAATTGGTGGGTAATACTTTGGGGACCTTTGTGGAGTCAGATTTGTCTTTTCTTCAGACTGGAGTGTTGTTTATGGCGAAAGTTTTAGTTATTCTTGATTTACGTAAGGGTTTGGAAAAAGATATCTTGATTGAAAGAGGGGATAAGGTGTTTAGTCAACCTCTGGATTATATGGGGGTTCCTTTCCGGTGAAATCGATGTCACTGTTATGGTCATGTGATTTCTCGGTGCGATTTTTCTTTTAAAAGAAAATTTTATCCTGTTGTGGATTATAAGTCTAATAAGTTTTGGAGGGTGAAGAAGGATTTTTTGATTCTTGTTGATATTCTGGTTTGTTCTAATCAGTATTTGGGTGATCCTATGGTGGATTCTTCTCCTGTGGCTTCTTTGAGAAAGGAAGCGGATGATTTGTTTTCGGACCTTGTATTACATGTTTCAGTTGTTGAGCCTTTAAAATCGTTATGTATTTCCTCTTTCTCTTCCTTCGATAAGGGCTTGATTTTATGTTCGAGGATTTGAGGGATTCTTTTGGTCCCAAGCTTGGTGATTCATCTTCCTTTCAATTTTCCTCTTCTGATAATAATTTAGGGGGGTTAGGGTTTGTTTTGCCTATTAGGTTTTCTTCTACTAAAGAGGATGGTTACTTCTTAAGATCTTGTTCCAAAGATCCTTTGACTATTTTTTGGGATGATGATGGGAAATAGATACTTCATGGGACTTCTGTTGGTTTTACTTCTAGTCTGGAACCTGGTGCACTTTATCTTACTACAAAGGGGCCTTTTTGTTCTTCTGGAAGACGTTCTGGGGTGCTTAGAGCTTTGAATGCCCCCTCCACGGATACTTAATGATTGTTCTTTCCCTCCATTGTTGAGGGTTAGCTAGTTAACCCAAAAAACTAGTGGTGCATAGGATGGTAGAGGAGCAGTTTCCTAATGTTTTGTTTCTTCAAGAGAGTATGGGGAATGGGAAATTTATTGCTACTGAGTTGGATTCTATGCTTAAAGGATGGATTTTTGTTTCTGTGCATGCTAAAGGGAAATCGGGTGGACTTTTCTTGGGTTGGAAGGTTCATTGTTTTCATCTCTTAAATGTGTGGGATGTATATTTTGGTCTTAGTGTCACTCTTTATTCCATTGAACTTAAAGTTCCTTTCTGCTTTGTTAACATTTATGGCCCTTATGCAGAGAGGGAAAGGTTCTGGACTAATCGTTTTACCGTTGAGTGCCTTAAGAGTTCTAAGTTGATTTTTGGTGGTGATTTGAATTTTTCTCTAGGCTTCTCTAAGATTTGGGGTGCTAGGGCTCAGTTGGACAATCTTTCTGGTTTTTTTACCTTTAAGTTAGCTGCTTTTGGTCTAGTGGATATTGAACCTGTTATCTTACTTCCAACTTGAACCAACAAAAGAGTTCATGTTGATAATATCAGTAAGAGACTTGATCGAATTCTTGTATCTGCTGGTCTTTTGAATTTGGATCTTCATTTTCGTCAATGGGTTGGTTGTGGTGGTGATTTGGATCATCATCTGGTTTTCTTATAGATTAATAGTGGTGATGTTAACCGTGTATTCCCTTCAAGTTTAATGCACACTTGTTAAAGGATGATTATTTTGTCACCTTGCTGAAAGATTCCTGGAAAGTGTATGAGGATAACACTATGGTTTCACCTTCCTCTCATTTTTCTGAAAATTTAAAACATATTAAAGAGGTGTCTATCTGATGGTCTATTCAAAAAAATATCAGGACCTAAAAGATTTAGTGGATATTGAACTTTTGTTGGTTGAATCCTTTAATAAGTTGGGCTTTGGTTTTTTATATGAGGAGGATAAGTCTAATTTGGTTGCTCTTGGGGCGTGTAAAAGGTATATTTTGTTAGATCGTGAAAATGTTGCTCAACAAAAAAGAAGGGCTTTATGGCTTACTTGTGGAGATGATAATACATATTTCTTTCATAAGTATGCTAATCACAGGAAACATATAAATTCTATGGAATATTGTTGATGATGTTGGTAATTTGGTTGAAGGTTTTGATTCTATAGCTGGGGATGGGGCTAATAATTTTGAGACTCTTTTTCAGGAGGATAAAAACCTTTTTATTCCTGATATTATGAAGATTTCTAAGAAATTCCCTACTTCTATTACAGAAGAGGAAAATGATGATCTTATGGCCCCTATTACTATTAATGAGATTCAACCTTTTATTTCTTTGTGTAAAAATGATAAAAGACTGGGTTCAGATAGGATTCCTGTTGAGGTTGATCAAGTTTTATTTGATGTTATAGGTTTGGATTTATTGTAGGTAGTTTATGATTCCATAAGTAGTGGAAAAGTCCCTGCTGTATTTAATTCTACTTTGGCTACCTTAATCCCTAAGTCTAATCTTCCAAAATCTTTTGAATACTTTCGGCCTATTTCCCTGTGTAACTGTATTTACAATATTATTGGTAAGGTTATATATACTCGCATCAAGAAGGTTCTTTGTAGTTATATTTATGGTGAACAGTTTGGGTTTCTTCTGGGACAAAGATTCATGATGTTGTGGGGGTTATTCAAGAAGGTTTGCATACTATTCACAGTAAATGTTTGAAGTCAGTGGTCTTAAAAATTGATCTTCCAAAAGCTTATGATCGGGTAAATTGGACTTATCTTTAAGTCCTCCTTTCTCAAATGGGGTTTGATGTCCCTTTTATTAATTGGGCTATGGGGAATCTTTCTTCAGATTCTTTTTCCATTCTGATAAATGGGGTAGCTTCCTCTTTCTTTAGACCTAGTTGTTGGCTTAGGAAAGGATGCCCTTTAGCACCTTTCATTTTTCTTATTGTTGTGGAAGGGTTGGGAAGGGATTTACTTGAAGCTAAGGATTGTGTGGTTTTTCATGGACTTTCTTTTGGAAATGGGATTTCATTAACTCATGTTCTTTTTGTTGATGACATAGTCATGGTTTCTGATGGATCTGAACATCCTTTATTGACTCTGCATGAGGTTTTGTGTTGTTTCTGTAAGGCATCTGGATGCTAATTATTGAAGATAAATATTCTTTACTTCATGTTGGTTTGGAAGATTCTGAGTTAAATTTTATAAGGAATGTTTTCTCTTTTCCTCTGGCTAATTATGAGAATGGATTGAAGTATCTTGGTTTTTATCTGAAACCTTGCATATACTTTACTAAGGATTGGGATTGGTTGGTTGCTAAAGTGCAGAAAAGGCTTAAAAATTGGAGTTTTCATTGGTTGTCCAAGGGTGGTAAGCTGATTTTGGTAAAATCTGTTCTTGAGGCTATTCTGTTATATTGGATGCACCTTTGGATTCCATTGGGAATTATTGAAATGATCAGAAAAAATTTCTTTAAATTTTTGTGGTTTGGAAAAAATGATACTTCTAGATTGCCTTGGACTTCTTGGAAAACTTTGGCTTGTCCAAAGTTTTTGGAGGGTTGGATATTGAAAATTCCTGCATACTTTTCTAAAGCTCTTACTGCCAAGAGTGCTTAGAATATTATTCATGGATTTACTTGAAGCTAAGGATCGTGTGGTTTTTCATGGAATTTCTTTTGGAAATGGGATTTCATTAAGTCATGTTCTTTTTGTTGATGACATAGTCATGGTTTCTGATGGATCTGAACATCCTTTATTGAATCTGCATGAGGTTTTGTGTTATTTTTGTAAGGCATATGGATGCTAATTAATGAAGATAAATATTCTTTACTTCATGTTGGTTTGGAAGATTCTGAGTTAAATTTTATAGGGAATGTTTCCTCTTTTCCTTTGGCTAATTATGAGAATGGATTGAAGTATTTTGGTTTTTATCTGAAACCTTGCATATACTTTATTAAGGATTGGGATTGGTTGGCTGGTAAAGTGGAGAAAAGGATTAAAAATTGGAGTTTCATTGGTTATCCAAGGGTGGTGTTGTAGCTGCAACTATTTCCCCAAAAAAATTTATTTTTAAGGTCCCCCCTTATTCTTTTAGTGTTTATACGGCTTAAGGTTGTCCACAATTTTACCAAGGTTTTCCCATGGCTTTTTGTTTTTTTGAAAATTCTGAGTTTTGTATGCTTATATGGGATGCGCAATCAACTAGCTTTCTGATACAAGGGATGCGCAGTCAACTAGATTTTCGATCTGCCCATCAGAAGCCTTCCAAAGCGTTGATCCGTTGTATCAGGAGTTGTTTTGTCTGTGGTCTTGGAGACAGTTTGCCAATTTTCTGGCAGTTTAGTCTAAAGTATCTCTGATGAGTCGGGTCTTCATTTGACTATATTTTTCCGATATCCGATTAAGTTCGTGATCTTGCCGTCGGTTGTGTATTTGGTAATGAACCAAAGGATTTAGTGGTTCCACCATCCGACGTTGCCGAGATTTAGTGCTGAGTCTATCTGAAACATTATGATTTCCTCATCGATACTGAGATAACTTAATGCTTCCGACTTCCTATGTGTTTTTCCCATCCGATGTACCGGGTAGATAGAACTGATTCGATCCGATATTGTGGATTTACATAAGGTTATATTTTCAACAGTGGGTTAAATTTATTTCCCGCTACGTTAATTGACTATTCCCGGTTAGGATTATAAGACCATACCGCTTGTATGAGTTGGTATTTTCACCGTGAAAGCCAATTGCACGCAGTTGTCGATCGCTTGTACATTTCTTTCACCCGCAGAGGTCATCGTCTATTTAGGTCGCCCGCCACATCATCTCTAGGTAGGATTCGCTCAGGTTTGTTTTTTCCCAGTATTATCACTTACTTTTTACCGCATGAATTTGATCGGATTAGATTTTTCTATGGAGGGTTAAGTATTTTTATAGGAAGGTTTTTTGTTTACCTGCGGTTTGTTTATTTGTGAGCATGTTTTTCATTTCTGCCGGTTATTTTTCTCACCCAGCCTCTATGCAGCCATGAGTGCACTAGTGACATTTGTTTGGGAAGAAAGGGTATGGTGCAGATGAGCGTTTCACTATCTACACTGCCACATTCATTCTTGCTTTGTTTTAAACCTTAGGTTGCGTGGCCATATTGTAAATCAAGGTGTGTTCCTGTGGGTTATAGGAGGATTGCGTAGAAGATGAGGGTTTTTGGGGTTTCTAGTAGTCGACGGTTTTAAGGTTTACTTCCTTGGTTGAGTTTTACCCATAGAAACAAAAGGGGGTTGTTGAATATTTGAATATTTCCCTAGCGCAGGTTTTAGCAGTCCATAGGATTTGCAGGATTTCTTGTGTTTGCCTCTCGTCCCAAAGACTCATTTATTTTATACAAGAAAGCTAGCCAGCATGCATATCGATGGGATGGTAATTTTTTATTGTTTTGTTGTTGTTTTTAAAAACATATCTTGCTAGGAGTAAATGGATGAAAATCATGTTGTATAATTGTTACAAGCTAATTACTAGCACAGAAATATGTCGCGAAAGCAAAAGAAGAAGACCCAAGCATTTGAAGAAGAACCAGACGTAGAGATAGTAACCAAAGTGGAGGTTATTTATGAATATACTAAAGCCACTACTAGAGTAGAGCCGGAGTATAAATGGGGAGAGGTATACAGGATGATTTCAAACCAGAGTGTTCCAGAAGCTGGGTTTGAAGATATGCCTATATACGCAAATATCGAGAGATCAGCCATTATGAAAGTGGCTACTAGACCTGAATTTTTCCCATGTTCAGAGGTGATAGGGTGGATTATGCCTAGGGAAGATGTAACAAGGATGATATTGGCCAACACCGAGAGGCAAGGTTATGCTGCATATAGCCCAGCTAATGTGTCTATGGATTACAATTTACCAACACCACAAACCTATTTGACTGAAAGTTGGTTAAAGGAGCTAAATCTAGATATGGTGGAAATAGTTAAGAAGATGATGACCCCAGGAAAAAAATTCCGTACAAGGCCTTCTAGAGAGTAGGAGACATCAACGCTCTGTAATCCATACAAATTCATTGCTTTGATGCTGAAAAAAAATTTTGGGAGGGCAAATGGAAAGAGATTTAAAATAGGTTGGGTACCAGTTATATTTTTTGTTGCTACCCAAGGTACAATTTTTAATTGGGAAAATATAGTGTCCAACAGTCTGTCAGCTTGTATAAGTGCAACATTGGGAGGAGTGTACCAGAAGAAGAGAGAGTTTTACATGAGTTCAATATTGATTGATTGCATTCTATGCACTCAGCCCTTCCCAGCATTAAAGTTCCAATGGGATAAAGAGTAGGCCCCTGTGTATGCTGCCTATAAGTTATTCTAGGCTCACAAATATTATACCCATTACAAGGAGATTTGTGAGAACTTCATCATGCCATTGTATACATTAATTTTCTTGGCATAATGTAATTGTATGTCAGATGAAGCCTTGGAAGTTGTGAAAAACAATGGAAACTATTATTTGACAGAAGAAGGCTTATATTTAAGAATGTACGGTGGTTCAAGAGACCCTTCCCTTATACCGAAGTATGCAAGAAATTATGTGATACACAAAGAGGCTGTGAGACAGTTGTACATTGATTGAATAGGAAATTTCCTTTTTGAGCAGAAAAAGGCAGTATATCCTGCAGTCCCCTTTTTTGTAGGAAGTTACAAATTTTCCAGGGTGAAAAATGCAGTAGAGTTTGTTAAGGATCTAGAGTATCTTAACTTCAGTGAGATGAATTTCCATAGGAATGAATCTGAGGATAAAGTTGCAAATTATTGCACAGCGGTTAGAGTACATTTCGAGTATACAACTTTCTGGGATAAAGATGAAGAGATCTTCCGGAATGCCCAAAACATGACAGCTTTGAGGAAAAGATTCAAACAAAAGATAGCTATTGTGGGAGGAAAGAGAAAAGCTGCTAATAAACTCAAAAGGAAGGAAGAAGATGCAGCAAAGAAAAGGCAGGTAGAAGCTCACAGGTTGGTGCAAGAAGCAGAGAACTAGTTGCAAGCTGAAGAAGCAGCAAAGAAGATAGAAGAAGAAATACCTAGAAGGCATAAAGAAAGTGAAGGATTGAGATTAGAAGATGCCAATAAATAGAAAGAGGAAGCAGGAAAGGCAGTGGAAGAATCGAGAGGAGAGACACAAGAAGAACAAGACCCTACTGATTAAGGACAAACTCAGTCCGATGTTGATCCATTCGAAATTGTTGTTTCATCTAGTAGTATAGCAAGAGAAAATCCTTTGACAGTATCTAGAATTGAACTAATTCCTTTTATTCCTACAGAAGGAGAAGAAGTGCCCGCTATGAACACCATTTACTATGACAAGGTAAAAAGAGGATTGTTAAAAGAATAGAGAAAAAGGTGAACACTGGAGGTAAACCAGGAGTGATGGTGATTGATAAGAGAATGGTTCATAGTACACACAAATATCCACGATTAATGGAAAAATCTAGGGTATCCCTATCCTTAGACACTGAAGATAATGTGGATAGAATAATGACGGATCTTGAGCAGTCCCAGAAGAAGCTCGCACAGTTAAAAGAGACCTTAAAAAAGGAGAGAAGTGAAAGTCAGAACTTGAAGAGAAAATATGAAGATATGATCAGTGAAGTTGAGCTATCCAAGGTAGAGTGTCGGACTCTACAGGCAGATAAATATGCTTTGGTGTTATCTACAGGCAATATAGAAAAAGAATCTCATGCCACCTTGGCAGATTTTGGGAAGCTACAGCAAGGATATCAGGTTTTGGAAGCCGAAAGAGATACTCTGAGGCTATCACTTGAAGAATTGAATAAGGAAAAGGGGAGGTTAGAAGATAAAGTGACATAACTGGAAGTACAAAGAACCACTGTAGAAGGAAAATCCAAGCTATATGAAACTTAGATAGTAGCCCTGGAAAATCAAAAGAATTCACTAGAAGTTTCATTGAAGATAGATATGGAGCACGAATCCGATGTTGAACCTTTAAACAAGCATTCTCTTATGCTCAGGAATAAGATTCATCAAATGCAGCTTCAGATGGTGAAGGATAGGTTTAAGGTTCAATAGATAGAAATTAGATTGGAGGAAATTGTAAATACAGCTTCTTATTTCTTGGACAGGATACAGGACATCTTAGAAACTCTACAGGGAAGAATGACATGGGTGGAAACAAGTAAGGAACCTCCCGCACATGTACCTCCCAAAGAACTGGAGACGATAAAGCTAGAATATGAGCTGATTGAGTTTGTTAGCAAAGTAGTAGAACAGCTTGTAAAGACAGTGATGAAGACGAAGAATGCATGTGTAGAATTCAGCAAAAGAGTCCCCCTAACTTATAATTGGTGTCAGATTTCTGCTAGCAAGAGATTAGAGGTGTTTCCGGAGCATGAGATATTTTTGAAGAAATTACAGGAACAATGCAGAGAAGACGAACAGACCATTCAACTAGTGAAGAAATTAGATGAAGAGGTGTTTAAAACTTAAATAGCACATGCAGCAGTTAGCAGTCACTTACTGGAAGACCAACTTCTCCTGATTCCAGCAAGAGTGGCGGGTATAAAAGCTCAGGCTGCTAAGCATGAAATTACTATCAGATTTCTAGAACCTTCTAGTTTTGAAAACATAGTAGTAGATGCCAATGCATGGAGGAAAATTATGAATGAGCAAGCTGAGCCATCTTAGTTGGATTATTTATAACATTTTTTATATAATATATTGTATTTTGAGTCCATAAGCTAAAGGACAAAATTTTGTAAAGGAAAGGTTAAGGGAAGCCCAAAAGGAAACGAGGGAAACTCAAGAGTTTTACTTTTTGTATAAATATAGGCAAGATTTATGTATAGAAGGACCTTTCTTCAGACTATCTTTGTGCAAGGTTATTGTAAGTAGAACTATTTCATCTTATAATAAAGAGTTATATTTTCGGTTGGAGAAAGCACTGTGAGGTTTCAAATGCTTGACATGGACTAGTTGTATGTGAACTATTTTTGTTTCAGCTTGTTCCTATGAACTGTGAGATTGTTCTAACTTATGAATTCTTTCATGTTATGAATATACTCCTGTTTATTTATGTGAAATTTCCACAATCATATCTGAGTAATGAATCTTTTTTCCATTAACAATGAGCTATCTCTTTGTTTATCTGTTTATTTATTTGTGTATTCAGAAATATTAACAGCGATCTGTAGTATTGTAAATGCATGTGATACAATACATTACTCATTATTAATTAATGTGTTTCTCCCTAGGGATAGGTTACAGAGTTTTAGTTATTTTTCTTTGTTTATGATTTATAAGAGAGAGAGGTAAGATGAGAGGTAAGAACCTGCGCATCACATTGTCACACTCCTCGTTATCTCTATCGACTGCATTTAGTTAGGCACTTGCATATCATACCTAAACATAAAACTAAAAAATACAATTAAACAGTGGACCGGGCCGCAACCGGTCTCCCTAGGGATAGGTTATAGAGTTTTAGTATGATTTTTCTTTGTTTATGATTTAGAAATGAGAGAGGTAAGACAAGAGGTAATAACCTACGCATCACATTGTGACACTCCTCATTATCTCTATCGACTGCATTTAGCTAGGCACTTGCATATCATACCTAAACATAAAACTAAAAAATACAATTAAACAGTGGACCGGGATGCAACCGGTAAAATAAGCTTTAACTGTTACTTGACCTATGGTAGTCGGTTTGTAAACTAGACGGATTCCCCATACCAAACAATAACGAGCTAATTGTTAACATTTATTGGGGAGAGTCCCTACTGTTGTTACCTGTGATTTTCCAGGCATCAACAGTTTTTGGCGCTAGAAGAAGGGCCACCAGTGCATGGCTAGCCAAGGAAATCCGTTTTCTCAAGATTACTCCACCAGTGAGAGTTCTGAAACCAGTTTTCCTCGGAAACCCACTCCTGAAGAAAAAGGAAAGGGGTATCTCTATCCCATTGATAATGAAGTAGTTGAAGATTTAAGGAGGATTACCAGGGCGTATACAAAGAAGATTGGATGGTTACCTATTATTCCTGCTTTACCCAGAAGAGAGTATCGTAAGAAAGATCATACTCAGTTAGAAGATTTAGTATTGGTGGAAGATCTTGAAGAGTTGGTAGAAACAACTTTGCAAGAAGTTGTCCAACCTCTGAATCAGTTGGGGCTTGATTCCCCTCACTGTTCTCCTTTTCAAAAACCTGTCTAGTCTTCTCCTCAATCTCCACTCAGAATTATGGCCAATGTGAATGCAAATTAGCCACCTCCACAACCTGCTTGGAGGGATAGATCTCCTTTAAACCTGACACCTCCACTGCATGCTATGCCTCAGATTTTTCACAAAACTTTACCCAAGTTTGAACCAAATGAAGGAATTCTCGTGGATGATCATTTGCAGATTTTTTATTTGGCTTTAGAGGGATTGAAAGCAATAGAACATGAAGATGTAGTATGCAGATTATTCCTGCATACCCTGAAGGAAAAAGTAGCTTCATGGTACTTTTCCCTTCCAGCAAACTCAATCACAAATTGGAATATTTTTTAGAGACTATTCAGAAACAAATACGAAATCCAAAAAACTCACGCAGCTTTAATGAAAGGATTGATTTCCTTAAATAAAGAAAAGAAATAAAGGGTAGATAATTTCACTCATAGGTTTGATTCCTACCTGAATAAATTCGATGCAACTGATAAACTTTCTAAGCATTCCCTAATTCCATACTATACCTTAGCTCTTGGGCCTGATCTAGCCATGTTTTCCAAGAGATCGGTTAGGCCCACTTTGGTAGATACTTATGAAGAAGCTGAGAAGGTGGAGGAGGAAATGGAGAGTATAGAACACTATCCTATGCAGTCAAAAGAAAATACTTATGGAAACAAAAAACCTTTATTATTAACTAATCCTAAGGATGAGCGATCACAGGAGTTAGATGGGGTGGTGAAGATGATGCAGAAATTATCAAACAGGGTGATTGATTTGGAAAAATAAAAAGAGGCTCATAAAAAATACAATCCTTATTATAAGAAGAGAGAAGACAACAGTCAGCCCAAGCCTCCCCCACACAGTCCCTCAACCATGAATTTAACAAATGTAGGAATGGATAATTTTTGCACATTCCATCAGCAACCTCACTCTAAGAAGAATTGTCCACAATGGATAAATTCTATGACCTTAGTGATGAACCAATTGTTGGATTCTAAGTTGACAGAAACTGTGGAAGAGAAAGAGAAAGATCATGAACCAACAGAAACAAAAGAGGAAGACACCTTAATTTTATGGGACTGTGTTTCTATGTTCAACATAGAAGATGAAGGTATCCCTGAAGTTAGAATCTATTAAAAGAAGATAACTTGGTATTTCCCAAGATTAAGAAACTTCAAGAGAACATGAATAAAATGAATAATAATGCTCCAATGGTTAACATACCCGAGTTTGTCATTTCAGGCCAAAGCCCCAAAAAATTCAATGTGCCTATAAAGCCTACTGAAAATAAAGTTGAAAATTTCAAGAAAATTTTGACTGAGCATGAAATGGGATATGATGTTTTGGAAGACATTAAAAAGAATAAAGCAAATATCTCTTTGTTTTAAATGTGCAATTTACCACAACAAAAGGAAAAAATCTTAAAAGCACTTGAAATACTCGTGAAGGAACCTCATAATGATAACCAACCTGAGGAAGAGATTGGTGAAACAACTTTAGGAGGAAATTATAAGTATAGAACTCCAACTTTTCTTCTAACTTTTGAGATTTTCAATTACAATGTGCATAATTGTTTGGTGGACTCAAGAGCTTCAGTCAATGTCATGCCACTCTCATTTTGCAAGCAAATAAATGGTCAACCTAAACCAACTACATGCCAAGTTCTTCAATTAGACAGAACAATAGTAAAAGTGATTGGAAAAATGGAAGATGTCCTGATCCATTTGTCTGTAGATGAGAGGGTATGTCAGGACATAGACATTGTTGTAGAAAATATCCTAGATGCTTATGGTTTGGTTTTGAGTCGGGATTGGTCAACAAAATTAGAAGGATATTTTGCATCAGATTGGTCACATATGTGGTTTCCCTATAAAGGATGTCAGAACCAAATAAAGGTGTTGAGAGAACCTTAAATGAAGTATAATGTGACTATGTTGGAAGGAAAGAATGAGCCAATAAACTCTGTGTTGGGAAATTATTTTCTTGAACTGGAACCAGGAAATTAACAAGCCGAAGAAGCCAGTAGTATATCAGATACCCAGCCCAATCTCCTTCAGTTCTCATGGGCTGATAAGATTGATTGTAACATAGTAGATTTAGTTTCAGATGGAGTTAATAATCTGAATTCAGTAGGAGTAGAAAGTTTTTGGATTTTTTATTTTGATGGCTCTAAAACGTTGGAAGGATCAGGAGCTGGCTGTGTCCTAATTGATCCAGGAAAAAATAAACATTTTCTTTCATGTAGATTAGAATTTGAATGTACAAATAACACATCCGAATACGAAGCATTAGTCTAGGGACTGAAAAAAGCGATAGAATTAAAAGTAAAAAATATGAAAGTATATGGATATTTTGAAATCGTTATTAAACAAATTTAGAACAAAATACATTGCATTTCACCACATTTTAAAGCTTACCAAAATGAGGTTTGGGATTTATTAATAAATTTTCATGCATTTAATATTGTTTCAATTCCTGGATTAAAAAATGTAGCAGCTGTCTTATTAGCTACTTTTGCTACAAGATTAGTACCTTCAAATAATGGATGCTCTATTGAATTGCTTTTCAGGCCTTCTATTCCAGACAACACACTAATCTAAGGGTGTTTGACGATGATCAGCAAATATTGGAATGTTTAATGAATGATGATACTTTCAAAGGAGATATAATAGATGATGAAGAACATCAAGCAAATCTCCAGAATGCTAATTTCATTCCTAAGGGAGTCCGAACTCTGGACCAGATGTTCGATCTAGATAATAAGTTAAAAAAACCAGTGAATGTCAAGACCCATAGCTCATCTTTGCAATTTGAACTGATAAATCTAGGGACAAAGGCTGAACCCAAATATGTGAATTTGGGGAGGTGTTGTTCACCTGATGAGAGGAGTAAATTCATCAGTTTATTCAGACAATATAAGGATGTATTTTCTTGGACTTACAAATACCTAAAGATGTATGACACTAAAATTATACAACATGTGATTCCAATCAAAGGTGGAGTCAAACCTTATTAGTAGCCTCTGAGAAAGATGCATCCAAAGCTAGAACCCCTAATTCAAAATGAAGTGAAAAAGCTGCTATATGCTAAAATCATATTTAAAGTTAGACATTCAGAATGGGTCTCTAATTTGGTACCATTGTGGAAAAAGTCTGGAGAGATCAGACTTTGCGTAGATTTCAGAAATCTTAATCATGCATCAGATAAAGATAATTATCTTGTCCTACCCATGGAACACATACTACAAATGGTGTCAAGTTCTAAACTATTCTCCCTATTAGATGGATTATCTAGTTATAATCAAGTATTAGTAGCAGAAGAGGACAGGCTCAAGACCACTTTCAGAACCAAGTGGGGAAATTTTGCATATAGGAGGATGCCCTTTGGACTTATTAATGTTGGAGAACCTTTCCAAAGGGATATGGATATAGGTTTTCGCGGTTTGATTGGTCGTAGTGTTGTGGTCTATCTAGATGATATTACAATATTTTCAAAGAAGAGGGAAGAGCATGCATTTCATTTGAAACAGATTTTTGAGCGCTGCAGGAAATATGGCATTTCGTTAAATCCTAAGAAATGTGTGTTCGCAGTCACAGAAGGAAATCTATTGGGTCACGTTGTTTCTAAAAAAGGGATCTCCATAGACCTAGAAAGAATTAAATCCATAGAACAGATACCTTTGCCCCATAATAAAAAGGCCATGCAATCTTTTATGGGGACAATCAATTTCGTGCGAAAGTTTATGCCAGACTTTGCTCAAATCATCAAACCTTTGTAGCAAATGGTTAAGCAGAGTGTACAATTAAAATGGACTAATTCAGAGAAGAATGCATTCAACAATATCAAGACATCTATTGCTCATGCACCATCACTCAAAAGTCCAAATTTTGAAAAGGATTTTATTCTGTACACTTTTGCTTCTGATGATTCATTAGCAGCAGTGCTTATGCAGAAAGAGGATGGGGGAGATGAGTACCCCATATCATTTATGAGCACTGGTCTGCAAGGGGATGAATTGAACTATCCCACAGTTGATAAACAAGCTTATGCAGTTTTTAAGGCGGTAAATCAATTCAAGCCATACATACTGAAGAACCACACCAAAGTAATAGTCCCACACCCAGTGGTACGATCCCTTTTTGTACAAAAGGAACTGGGAGAAAGAAGAGGTAATTGGGTGTCTGCTTTGCAAGAATATGATCTTGAATCCAAACCTGCAACCAAAATTAAAGGAGAAGGAATCTGTAAGCTAATGGCGGAGGGTCAAAAAAATGAAGATAACAGCTGGCATAATGAAGCTGAATTACACATGGTGGATGTATGTCCTCTATTCACAACTCCAGACTCATGGTATCGGGATTTAGTCCATTATCTTCAAGAAGGATATTTGTCGAAGCATTGGAGTCCCAAGCAAAGAAGGGAATTATGTTTGAAATCAGCCTTATATCAAATTATTGATGGAGTGTTGTTTAGAAAGAACTACGATGGAGTCTTTATTAGATGCTTGGAGCATGAAGATGCAAAGAAGGTTGTAGCAAAATTACATGATGGACCCACTGGCTGGTCACTTTTCAAGAGACACAACAGCACACAAGATTCTAAAAGCTGGATACTACTGGCCGACATTGTTTAAATATGCTCATGCTCATATTAGAGAGTGTGATACTTACCAAAGGAGCATTGGGAGGCAAGCCAAAGCAGCGGGATCATTGAAACCAGTAATTATCTCAGAACCATTTGAGAAATGGGGAATTGACGTTATCGAAGAAATCAATCCAACTTCTTCATTGTAGCATAAATACATTCTGACGACAACAGATTATTTCACCAAATGTGTAGAGGCCATTCCGTTATGAAAAGTAAACGAGGATGAAGTTATGGATTTATTACAGAACCACATTATGACCAGGTTTGGGGTTCCAATTTCCCTGGTTTTTTATAATGCTTCATATTTTTCATCTATTAAATTGACTGCATTTGCTAATGAAAAAGTAATTAAGCTACACTATTCCACAAACTACTACCCGCAAGGAAATGGTTTGGCAGAATTCACAAATAAAAACCTGATTAGAATTTTAAAGAAAACAGTTATAGAAAATCAAAGGATCTGGGATCAAGATTTACCTAATGCACTCTAGGATGATAGAGTCACACCCAAGCACTCTTTAGGTGTGTCACCCTACACTCTTGTCTATGGGAAAGAAGCTATCCTCCCTCCTAATATTATGTTTCCATCTTCCAGACTAGCCCAAGATTCTAGGGGTACTGATAATGAAGTTCTGCAAATCCGAATTTATAATCTGTTGAAGTCAAAGGAGTCCGGATCCAAAGCTCGGGAAAGGTTTAAACATCAAAAAGAAATGGTAAAGAGATGGTTTGACAAAAACAAATCTAGGAATAAGGAGTTCGAGGTAGGTGATTTGGTTCTTAAGTGGGATTACTCACATGATGAGAAGGGAAATCACACTAAATTCCAACAACTATGGATAGGCCCTTTTCAGATTGCAGCAAAGACAGGCCCCTCGACTTACAAGTTACAAGACTTACAAGGGTGGGAAGAGAACTTACCAATAAATGGTTTAGTTCTCAAGCATTATTTTTCTTAATGGTTTTGATTTTGTTTTCTTGTACATAAATAAATAGTTTTATTTGTTTTGTTTACTTTAGATTAATTTCGGTTGTTTTACTTTTACTTGCCCAATTTTGATGACTCGTAGATTTTGGTTTGTTTATGTTTCAATAAATCAGCACGACTTTGGCTTTGGAGTTCATCAGAGTTCTGGATAAACTGAAATCTTTGATCAAAGACTACATGCTATTTACCCATATGAAATGTCTAAGGATTCTTCAAGACAGGCAGATTATCTGAATGGATTATGAACACATTTGAAGTCATGCTTAATCCTTGTAAAATAACTAAGGATAGAAAAGTCTAGAATACTATTTTGAGGTTCCATTCATTTCACACTAAAAACTGTCCTAAGGGTGTAACAACAAAAGACCCATGGAAAGGAAGCAAGCTAAATAGTGTATTATATTTAAATGATCCCATGACACAGTCTAAAGCCAAAAGGCTAACAAGAGTCAAAATGTCCCAAGAAGCAAATATGTACCAAAACACATGCTAAACCACATCATTATGAATAATATTGCCAAAGTTCTTCTTCGTCTATGAGTTAAAATCAATATATCTCTCACACAAAAGGACACTATGGGAGGATCCTGAATTAAAATTCAAAAAGAAAGCAATTAGGGAGGACTCAAAAAGGAAAAAAGTCCAGAAGCACCAAAAGAGTGCAAATTGGCATGGGAATGAGGAACAAACAAATATATCTATTTACCATGTGTTACAATCCTGCGGTGTCTAAGTTGGAAGCTACCCAAAGGAAGAGGTAAAATAAAACTCATATCTTTGGCCTCAAAAGATTATCGAGACTTTTAATCATGGTTCCCCTTTTTCTTTAAAATTCGACTATCATAAATGTTTAAAGTGCATAAATATTACATTCTAGGAATCCATATATCTTGAAGAAATCTAATAAAGTGATATCACCAAAACAGTCTGTTGTCTCAAAGGATAAGTTGTTCAGAGATCTGTTTCCGCCAGTTAGTCGCCAATTGTTGCAGCCGCAACTATTTCCCCGAAAAATGTTTTTTTAGGGTCCCCCCTTATTCTTTTAGTGTTTATACAGCTTAAGGTTGTTTGCAATTTTACCAAGTTTTTTTCATGGCTTTTTGTTTTCTTGAAAAGTATGAGTTTTGTATGCTTTTATTGGATGCACAGTCAACTAGCTTTTCGATACAGCAGATGCGCAGTCAACTAGCTTTCTGATCTACCCATCAGAAGCCTTCCAAAGTGTTGATACGTTGTATCAGGAGTCATTTCATCTGTTGTCTCGGAGACAGTTTGCTGATTTTTCGGCAGTTTAGTCTAAAGTATCTCCGATGAGTCGGGTCTTCGTTTGACTATCTTTTTTCGATATCTGATTAAGTTTGCGATCTTGTCATCAGCTATGTATTTGGTAATGAACCGAAGGATTTAGTGGTTCCGCCATCCGACGTTGTCGAGATTTAGTGCTCAATCTATCCAAAACTTTATGATGTCCTCACCGATATCGAGATAGCTTAATGCTTCCAACTTCTGATGTGTTTTTCCCATCTGATGTACCGGGTAGATAGAACTGATTCGATTCGATATTGCGGATTTACACAAGGTTATATTTTCGGCAGTGGGTTAAATTTCTTTCCGGCTACGTTAACTGATTATTCCCGGATGGGCTTATAAGACCAAATCGCTTGTATGAGTTGTCCTTTTCACTTTGGAAGCCAATTGCGTGCAACTGTCGATCGCCTGTACGTTTCTTTCACTTGTAGAGGTCATCATCTGTCCAGGTCGTCCGCCACATCATCTCCAGGTAGGATTCACTCAAGTTTGTTTTTGCCCAGTATTATCACTTAGTTTTTACCACATGAATTTGATCGGATTAGGTTTTTCTGTGGAGGGTTAAGTATTTTTATAGGAAGGGTTTTTGTTTACCTGCGGTGGGGGTTTTCTTTACTTAGGTTTCAACTTTTTTATTTGTGAGCATGTTTTTCATTTCTGCCGGTTATTTTTCTCACCTAGCCTCTATGCGGACATGAGTGCACCAGTGACATTTGTTTGGGAAGTAAGGACACGGTGCAGATGAGCGTTTCGACGTCTACACTGCCACATTCATTCTTGCTTTGTTTTAAACCTTAGGTTGTGTGGCCATATCGTAAATGATGGTGTGTTCATGTGGGATATAGGAGGACTGCGTAGAAGATGAGGGTTTTTGGGGTTTCTAGTAGTCAACGGTTTTAAGGTTTACTTCCTTGGTTGATTTTTACCTATAGAAACAAAAGGGGGTTGTTGAATATTTGAAGTTTTCCCTAGTAGAGGTTTTAGTAGTCCATAGGATTTGCAAGATTTCTTGTGTTTGCCTCTGATGCCAAAGACTCATTTATTTGATACAAGAAAGCTAGCCAGCATGCATATTGATGGGATGGTAATTTCTGATTGTTTTGTTGCTGTTTTTAAAAACATAGCTTGCTAGGAGTAAATGGACTAAAATCATGTTGGATAATTGTTACAGGCTAATTATCACCACAGAAATATGCCGCGAAAGCAGAAGAAGAAGGTCCAAGCATCTGAAGAAGAACCGGAAGTAGAGATAGTAACCAAAGTGGAGGTTATTTATGAAGATACTAAAGCCACTACTGGAGTACAAACGGAGTATAAAATGGGAGAGGTATACAAGATGATTTCGAACCAGAGCATTCCAGAAGTCGAGTTTGAAGATATTCCTATATATGCAAATATCAAGAGATCAGCCATTATGAAAGTGGCTACTAGACCTGAAATTTTCCCATGTTCAGAGGTAATAGGGTGGATTCTTCCTAGGGCTGATGTAACAAGGATGATATTGGCCAACACCGAGAGGAAGGGTTATGCTGCATATAGCCCGTCTTATGTGTTTATGGCTTACAATTTACCAACATCAAAAACCTATTTGACTGAAAGTTGGTTAAAGGAACTAAATCTAGATATGGTGGAAACAGTTAAGAAGATGATGATCCCAGGAAAACAATTCCGTACAAGGCCTTCTAGAGAGTATGAGACATCAACTCTCCGCACTCCATAAAGATTCATTGCTTTGATGCTAAACAGAAGTTTTGAGAGGGAAAATGGAAAGAGATTTAAAATAGGTTGGGTACTAGTTATATTTTTTGTTGCTACCCAAGGTACAATTTTTAATTGGGCAAGTATAGTGTCCAACAGTCTGTCAGCTTGTATAAGTGTAGCATTGGGAGGAGTGTCCCAGAAGAACACAGAGGTTTACATGAGTTCGATATTGATTGATTGCATTCTACGCACTCAACCCTTCCCAGCATTAAAGTGCCAATAGGATAAAGACCGGGCCCCTATGTATGCTTCCTATAATAAATTATTCTGGGCTCACAAATATTATAACCATTACAAGGAGATTTGTGAGAACTTCATCATGCCAGTGTATACATTAATTTTCATGGATGAATGTAATTGTATGTCAGATGAAGCCTTGGAGGTTGTGCAAAACAATGGAAACTATTATTTGACAGAAGAAGGCTTATATTTAAGAAGGTACAGTGGTTCAAGAGCCCCTTCCCTTCTACTGAGGTATGCGACAGAATATGTGATCCATAAAGAGGTTGTGAGACAGTTGTAAATTGATGGAATAGGAAATTTCCTTTTAGAGCAGAAGAAGGCAGTATGATCCTGCAGTCCCCTTTTTGTAGGAAGTTACAAATTTTCCATGGTAAAAAATGCAGTGGAGTTTGTTAAGGAGCTAGAGTATTTTCGCTTCGGTGAGATGAGTTTCCATAGGAATGCCTCTGAGGATAAAGTTGTTGATTATTGCACATCAGATGGAGTACATTTCGAGTATAGAAATTTTCTGAGATAAAGATGAAGAGATCTTCTGGAATTCCCAAAAAATGATAGCTTTGAGGAAAAGATTCAAACAAAAGATAGCTATTGTGGGAGGAAAGGGAAAAGTTGCTGATAAACTCAAAAGGCAGGAAGAATCTCATAGGTTAGTGCAAGAAGCAGATAACTGGTTGCAAGATGAAGAAGAAGAAAAGAAGAAGACAACTGAAGAAGCGACAAAGAAGATAGAAGAATAAAAGAAAAGAAAGGAGGAAGAAGAAATACAAAGAAGACAAAAAGAAAGTGAAGGACTGAGATTAGAAGATGCCAATAAAGAGAAAGAGCACGTAGGAAAGGTAGTGGAAGAATCGAGAGGAGAGACACAAGAAGAACAAGACCCTGCTGATCAATCATAGACTCAGTCTGATGTTGATCCATTCGAAACTGCTGTTTCATCTAGTAGTATAGCAAGAGAAAATCCTCTGACAGTATCTGTAATTGAACTAATTCCTTTGATTCCTACAGAAGGAGAAGAAGTTCCTGATATGAACACCATTTACTATGACAAGGTAAAAAAGAGGATTGTTAAAAGAACAGAGAAAAAGGTGAACACTGGAGGTAAACCAGGAGTGATGGTGACTGATAAGACAGTGGTTCACGGTACACACAAAGATCCATGATTAATGGAAAAAGATGGGGTAGCCCTATCCTTAGCCATTGAAGATAATGTGGACAGGATAATGACAGATCTCGAGCAGTCCCAGAAGAAGGTCACACAGTTAAAAGAGACCTTAAAAAAGAAGAAAGTGAAAGTCATAACTTGAAGAGAAAATATGAAGATATGATCAGTGAAGTTGAGCTTTCCAAGGCAGAGTGTCAGACTTTACATGCATATAAATATGGTTTGGTGTTATCTGCAGGTAATATAGAAAAAGAATCTCATGCCACCTTGGCATATTTTGGGAAGCTACAACAAGGCTATCAGGTTTTGGAAGCCGAAAGAGATACTCTAAGGCTATCAGTTGAAGAATTGAATAAGGAAAAGGATAGGTTAGAAGATAAAGTGACAGAATTGGAAGTACAAAGAACCACTGCAGAAGGGAAATCCAAGGTGTATGAAACTCAAATAGTAGCCCTGGAAAATCAAAAGAATTCACTAGAAGTTTCATTGAAGATAGCTATGGAGTAGGAAGCCAATGTTGAACCTTTAAAGAAGCATGCTCTTATGCTCAGGAATAAGATTCATCAAATGCAGCTTCAGATTGTGGAGGAGAGGCTTAAGGTTCAACAGATAGAAATTATATTGGAGGAAATTATAAATAAAGCTTCTTATTTATTGGATAGGACATGGGACATCTTAGAAACTCTACAGGGAAGAATGACATGGGTGGAAACAAGTAAGGAACCTCCCACAGATTGACCTCCCAAAGACCTGGAGACGATAAAGCTAGAATATGAGCTGATTGAGTTTGCTAGAAAAGTGGCAGAAGAGCTAGTAAACACAGTGAGGAAGATGAAGAATGCATCTGCAGAATTCAGCAAAAGAGTCCTCCTAACTTATAATCGATGTCAGATTTCTGCTAGCAAGATATTAGAGGTGTTTCTGGAGCATGAGATATTTTTGAAGCAATTACAGGAACAATGCAGAGAAGACGAACAAGCCATTCAGCCAGTGAAGAAATTAGATGAAGAGGTACTTAAAGCTTAAATGGCACATGCGATCATTAGCATTCACTTACTGGAATACCAACTTCACCTGATTCTAGCAAGAGTGGCAAGTATAAAAGCTCAGGCTGCTAAGCATGAAATTACTATCAGATTTCTAGAATCTTCTAGTTTTGAAAACATAGCAGCAGATGCCAATGCATGGAAGAAATTTATGAATGAGCAAGCTGAGCCATCTTAGGTGGATTATTTAGAACATTTTTTATATAATATATTGTATTTTGAGTCCATAATCTAAAGGAAAAAAATTTGTAAAGGAAAGGTTAGGGGAAGCCCAAAAGGCAATGAGGGAAACTCAAGAGTTTTACTTTTTGTATAAATATAGTCAAGATTTATGTATAGAAGGACCTTTTTTCAAAGTTATATTTTTGGCTGGAGAAAGCACTGTGGGGTTCAAATGCTTGACATGGACTAGTTGGATGTGAACTATTTCTGTTTCAGCTTGTTTCTACAAACTGTGAGATCGTTCTAACTTATGAATTCTTTCATGTTATGAATGTGCTCCTGTTTATTTATGTGAAATTTCCACAATCATATCTGAGTAATGAATGTCTTTTTCATTAACAATGAGCTATCTTTTTGTTTATCTATCTATGTATTTGTGTATTCAGAAATATTAACAACTATCTGTAGTATTGTAAATGCATGTGATACAATACATTGCTCATTATTAATTACTGTGTTTCTCCCTAGGCATGGGTTATATAGTTTTAGTTAGTTTTCTTTGTTTATGATTTAGAATCAAGAGAGGTAAGATGAGAGGTAAGAACCTGTGCATCACATTGTGACACTCCCTGTTATCTCTATCGACTGTGTTTAGCTAGGCACTTGCATATCATACCTAAACATAAAACTAAAAAATACAATTAAACGGTGGACCGGGCCGCAACCGGTAAAATAAGATTTAACAGTTACTTGACCTACGGTAGCCGGACCATAAACTGGATAGATTCCCCATACCAAACAATAACGAGCTAACTGGGAACATTGATTGGGGAAAATCCCTACTGTTATTACCTGCGATTTTACAAGCATCAACAAGTGGTAAGATGATTTTGGTAAAATCTGTTCTTGAGGCTATTCTGGTGTTATCTCCCAAAATAAATTTATTTTTATAGGATGAAGCATTCGAGTCATGTTATGAAAGATTTAAAGATAACTAAGAAATTGTGGGTCTCTAGTTTTGCTATGGTTGAGAAAATTGGGAGTTTTAGCTTTCGGTGGCTTAGGCGCAGTTCTTAACAGCTCATTAGCCACCGAAAAGTTTTGTTTCGACAGCTAACAGTTTAACGCAGGATAAAGGTTAACCACCGAAATCGGGCTTGATCGATTAAATGGTAAAATCATTTTCGGTGGCTTAGGAGAGACTTCAAACAACTTATTAGCCACTAAAAAGTGTTGGTTTCGGCATCCTAGTGAACAGTCGAAGAAGGGCGTTAACCACTGAAAGTAGGTAAAAGGCGTTGGGAAAAAGTGGTTTCGGTGGATTAGGAAAAAGCTCTGATGGTCCATTAGCCACCGAAAGGCCGGTCTTTCGGCAGTTAAAAGAAATATCCGGAGAGACCACTATCTGCCAAAAGCCAAGTTTTACAGTGCCATTTTGAAAACAGTTTCGGTGGCTTGGGAAAATAGGTCAGCATTTCATTAGCCACCAAAATCCTTGTTTTCAGTGGCTAGCAGAAAAATTCCTTAGGGCCCTTAACCACCGAAAAGGTAAAAAGAAGAAACGGTTAGAAACCTATCAAATCAGGGCCCATCAGCAAAACAACGATCATCAAAGGGCATGATAAACCACCGAAAAGACAAGAGGTTGCATCAAGGCGTAAGGAAATGAGTGAGGAGGTCATTGTTAAGCTGGTAAGGACTGATGTAATTTGAAACCCTCCTTTTCCCTCCATCTGTCCAAATAACTGCAGACGATCCCCACTAGGTATTCAGGTTAATTTTAACATGATTGCTGGGCAAGAGGTCTCGAAAAGATCAACTAAATCCATCACCCTCTAACCTAAGCATCACTCATGTAGTTGAAATCCCTCATAATCAGTGCCCATTCTTTAGTACACTCCACCTTCGACTTTAGGAATTATCACCTCCAGAAAACCATCTCTGAGAGGCATCCTGCTAAAAACACTATTCCACAGAACTTGAATTGATTGTTGCAGGTACCCAGGAGTGACATTCAGCAAATGAAGAAGGGAGGGCCTGCTCTTAGGCAAGAGTTGGGAGACATCAACTACCTGGAGGCACATCTAGAAGTCTATCAGTTTCTCAAGGATGTTGGCTACTATAAGTTTTGTGGGAAGATTCAAGGTTCACACCAGTAGGTGGCTGAGACATTTTCTCTCTCTTTCGTGGCTCCAAGGTAGTCATAAGTATAGAATAATTTCTGATAGATGAAACCCTAATTACTGAAGTGAATGAACTCCCTAGCATAGGAGAGAAGTGGTTTAAAACTACCATTCCAAAGGATGTAGAGTTCGTATCTTATCTGAAGCTTGAACATAGAGGGGTGGTGTGGAAGAAAAGTGTACCATCCTCCTGGCTAGAAGAGAGGTGGCAGCAATTGTTGAAGGCCATTGTGGTCTACATAACTTGTGAAGGGAGATACAATAGGGCCATGATTTACCATTTTAAATTGATGAACCACTTCACAGGAAAAATCCCATTGAATTTACCTTTCTACTTACACAGGAGCTTGGCAAAAATGGCACACCAGGTGAAGACTCATCCAACCAAGATTGCTGGAAGACTGTCTCATCATGGTCTCATCCAACTCATGATCCAAGAATTGTTGAAGAGGAGAAATGTGGCATAGGCATATTTCTTGTTTTGGAATGGTTTTGAAACAGGCCTACAGCCAGAAGAAAAGGGGAAGTCTCCTTTGAAAAAGTCTAGCACACCAAGAAGTGGGAAAAGGAAGAGAAGGGCTATATCCCCAACAACAGCAGAACAACCTCCTTCCTCTTCCAAAGCCAAGAAGGTTAAAAGAAACTTGGATTTCAATGAAAAAGGCTAGGAAGTTACAACACATAGTGGGAACATCTTGAACCTGCCCTACTCAGATTCAGAAGAGGAGAGAGAGGAAGGTGTTGACCTAGTATTACAAGTTGTAGCATAGATTGAAGAACTCCCATCACCTACACCAAAAGAGCAAGAAGAACCAGCAAAGAAGGCTTCCTCTAGCAAGTGCAATACACAAAGGATAAATCAGTTGCTAAGGCAAGTATATGAGATGGAAATTTTAGAAAGGGAGATAAAGAAAAACAATGCTACATTGACCAAGAGGAACAAGAAGCTGCACAACTCTTACCTAGAGATGAGAGAAAGGTATGTTTTTCTAAAAATACTAAACAAAAGATACCTGAAAGACAACACAAGGCTGTATAGAATGATTAAGCTCCAAACACTATAGATGAAGGAGGCCAAGCCAAACCCTAGCACTCACCTCACAATGGAAACCCTAGCTGAAGCTGCAGTTAGTCTTCAACCTCTAGAATCAAGCCAGGCTGTTGTAAATATTCCTAACATAGAGCTTGCTGAATAAAAAGATAAGCAAACAAACTTGAAAGAACAATTTTGGAGGTTTCTTAAGATTTTTTGAAGAATAAGGCTTTCGGTGGCTTAGGTGGACGCTGAGGCAGTTCATTAGCCACCGAAAGCAGTGCTTTCGGTAGCTAACAGTTCTAATATTTTGGCCTCTTAACCACCGAAAGCAGAAAGAGGCACAGGATGGAATTTTGGCATGAAGGACAAGTTTTGGGCAAACATGAATAGCTCAGGGACAAAGTATAAAGATGAAAGGTGCTGAAGAATGACGTCAGGAGAGGTGTGTTTCAGTTTAACAGTGACATAAAGGAAGAAAGGGTCACCTACACTAAATTGTATAAGTAAAACAATGACTTATCCAGCAAAGGACCAATGGCAGTTATTTCTAGTACTCACTTTAGTTATCAGAAGGTTCAAACAGTGAACCAGTTCTAGAATTAGATAGACTAGTAGTTAAATTAGGGTTTTTTTACCTAATTATGTAAAAACAATTATTTTTGTCTATTTTTAGTAAATTAGATCCAATTTTTCAGGATATGAATATTTTTGTAAAGGCTATAAAGCCTAATACTTATGTTATTGAAGGGGTTCGACTTCGGGGACTTGTATACCATTACTATTGTCAAGATCCCCATATTGCTCATGACCTAATATACGCTCTTTTTCTATCATATGTTCAGCTTCCATTTCTTGTCTATTATGTGCTTATGCTGGAATGTGTTATTCAAGTTTATTTAGGTTAATTAATGTCTGATAGCTGTCAACCTATTGGCATATTGATGATTTGAATTATAAGTACTTTCCTTGTTATGATTAGCCATTTATATATATATGTGTTTTATGATGAATCTGCCAGCATGATAAGTTCTCCATCTCTGCACCATATTATCAAACCTCTGAACAGTGGTAGTTAGAAGCCTTATCCCTGATTGAGTTTCATGCATGTCTTGAGAGTGTGAGGTCCTGTAGGTCACCTGACCTGATCCACTTAGAAAACCATAAAAAAATTTAAGTTACCAGGAATCCTCAATCTGCAACCTAGAGGAGTTTCCTAGAGTGATAACAAATTGGCACCATTGCTGGGGAGAGGAGACCGAAACTCAGCTTCCCTAGAAGAGGACATAGATCCTGCTTTGATGATAGACAAAGTTTGGACACTATTCTAGTTGTAATCATCTATCTGGCGACTCCATTGAAATAAGGTGGCTTCAAGAAGACCAAGTACCAGAGCAAACCCTCAAGGGCCACCAGCAACATCGGTTTCAGATACAGAAGAGATTCTGAGAAGAGCTAGGGCTTCACTAAGGCAGACGAGCAGTGCTACAAAGGAAGCTACATCAAGTATTTCAAGAAATATTTCTGCTATTATTTCTTCTGCTGAAACACTTAATTCTCAGAAATTTATAAATACATCAGAAAATTTTAGGGTTTGGGCATCTTCAAGCACTGTTGCTTGTGAAGATCCAATCCCTGGTGACTCCACTGGGATAAGTTTACCACCATCACCTTTTCAGGGGGTAAAGGACCAAGTGATTTTGTTCCTCGAAACCCAAATTTTGTCCCTTACAGAAGAGGAAACCCCCTAGTTCAGATCCTTAGAAGGGAAAGGAATCAAGGGGAAAATCAGAGAATCAGAGCTCCTTTTCAAAATGTTGTACTAGAAGAAGAACCAGAGTTCATTAAGGAAGAAGGAGAGGCTGAAGACAACATCCACTACATGGAATATGAAGTTGACTATTCTTTTCTGACACAGGCAGAATATGAGGAAGCCCTAATTGATGAGCAGATCAGTGAAGAAGCAGTATATCAGGCAGATGGTCAAGGAGGGTATAATCTAAGGTCTAGGATAGTTACTCCCCTTAAGAAGAATGTTGTTCTTTCCAAGCATCCTACTGCACCAGCTAAGAAGGATACTATTTTACTGAAGAAAATGGTTGTCATTCCAAAACCATTGAAAAAACCAGCACCTTCATCAAGCCCTGATCATGTCCAACCCAAAGCTCCAGTACATGAGGTGAGGTTTCTTGATATACTGCATTATTCTTTCAACCTTGAGATAGAGATTTAGAAATTGAAGATCCCTTTCCCATTAATCGAGCTAATGAAAAATTATGCATTCAAATCTTCCATACTGAATTCTCTTAATCCAAAGATACATATTGATACTGACCTATCAATCTGCAAGATGATAAACCTATTGTAACCCTAGGCCCTATGATCGAAGACCTAAAGGATTCATGCCTACCTTTCTACATATCCTTGAATATCCATAATAAAGTCCTTCATAACTATCTGCTGGACTCAAGAGCTTCCCATAACATAATGCCAAAAGCTGTGATGGATGAGCTTGGTCTCAACATTACAAAACCCTACCGTGATTTGTTCTCCTTTGACTCCAGAAAGGTCAAGTGCTTGGGCCTCATCAAATACCTTGTTGTAAACCTATCTCAACTACCTTCAAAAAGCATCATGATGGACATTGTAGTGGCTGATATCCCTCCTAAATTTGGTCTCTTGCTGTCTCGATCATGGAGTAAAAGGCTAGGTGGCACCCTTCAGATGGACCTTACATATGCTACAATCCTAATGTTTGGAGGGGAGACCAAGATGCTTTACAGAGAGAATCAGCTTGCCTACATCATAAGCAATCAAAGGAATTCAGTGAACCACCCCATCTATGTAGTAGAAACTGATTTTGGGTCATGCATTCTACAAATAGATGATTCTCAGCAAACACTAGTCCATCTTACCAAGCCCACCTATCAGCAGCCCGAATAAGTGACCACAATAGTATGGAACATGTATTTTGATGGGGCTAGCACTCAAAACATAGTAGGTGCAGGTGTAGTATTGATCTCTCCATCCAAAGAGAATATGCATCTGTCTTATAAGCTTGAATTTAAAACCACTAACAATATAGCAGAATATGAAGCCTTGCTGCTAGGAGTTAAAGCTACCAAGGAAAGGAGGATCATGTGCATGAGAATATTTGGAGATGTAGACCTTATTATACAGCAGGTCAACAACACCTTTCAATAAAAAAATGTCAGACTAAAGGCCTACAGGGATGAGGTATGGAAACTCAGAGAATCCTTTATGTTTTTTGAACTATCATATATACCTAGGGCTTTGAATCACCTGGCTAATTTCTTGGCTGTCTCTGCAAGTCTGTTTGTTCCTCCTTTACCTCTTAAGCTCAGCTATGATGTTCAGGTCAAGTACAGACCTTCCCTGCCAGATAATGTAAAATTTTGGAAGGTGTTTGAGAATGATGATGATCTTAGTAAATTCCTTCAGCTAGTAGATGAATTCTCTGATATGCATATAGGTTAGGAAAACCTAAACATGGAAGAATCCCAACAGCTCAAGTTGAAAGATAAAGTAGCTGATCAGAATATTGTCCAATTACCCAGGAATTATATACCCCGGGGTCTGCTACCCCTAGAAGAGATTTTTTATCATAATGATATCCCTTTCAATCCTACCAAAAAAGAGCAGGACCCTGCTGTCCAAGAGAAAAACATAGGTAGCCAAAGCCATCCAAAAATCATAAATCTGTCCACTGAGTTGACTGCTAATCAGAGGTCCAAATTTTGTAGCCTGATAAAAGAATTTGCTGATATCTTTTCCTCGGAGTACAGTGACCTGAAAACCTATGACACCAATATCATCCAACACAGGATTCCTTTGGAGAAGGACACCATCCCTTTCAAACATAAGCTGAGATCCATTAGTCCTCTCCTACTACCTGTAATTGAAAAATAAATCCATAAGCTCCTCAAAGCCAAAATCATAATTCCCCTCAGGTATTCCAAGTGGATTGCAAACTTAGTGGTGGTAAGGAAGAAGAACGGGGAGATCAGGTTGTGTGTGGATTTTAGAAACCAGAAAAAATGCTCCAAAAAAGATAACTATCCACTACCCAAGATGGAACACCTGTTGCAAAGAGTCTCAGGGGCTAGTGTCATGTCATTTCTGGATGTCATTTGTGCACCCTGATGACCAAGAGAAGACTGCTTTTACCACCCCCTATGGCACTTTCATGTATGCCAAAATTCCATTTGGGCTGATGAATGCTGGGGCCACTTTTCAGAGAGCCATGGACTTAGCTTTTGTAGGATTGAAAGATAAATTTGTGCTTATATACCTGGATGACCTAACTGTTTACTCTCACAGCCATCATGACCATTTGCAGCACTTGAGGAGGGTATTTCTGAAGTGCAGGAGGTTTGGGATATCACTCAACCCTAAGAAGGCCCAATTTGCTCTCAGTAAGGGGAAACTCCTAGGTCACATAGTCTCAGTTGAAGGTGTGAAGATTGATCTGGTTAGGGTGGAAACAATCCAAACACTGTCCATACCTAGGTCAAAAAGGGATATTCAGTCCTTTTTGGGTAAGATAAATTTTGTCAGGAGGTTCATGCCTAATTTCTCTGAGCTGGTAAAGCACATAACAGCTAGGTTGAAAAAGGATGTCAAAATAAAATGGACTGACGAGGCAAGAAGCTCTTTTGAAGACATCAAGAAGGCTATCATGGAATCTCCAACCCTGATTAGTCCGGACTATACCAAGAGTTTTTATGTCTTCTGCTTTGCATCCTATGACACAGTGGCAGCTGTGCTATTACAAAGAGATGATGAAGGTCTCGATCATCCAATTGCATTCTTCAGCAAGACATTGAGGGATGCTGAGCTGAAGTATGATCCCATTGAGAAACAGGCTTATGCTCTCATCAAGTCATTAAAGACCTTCAGGATTTACATTCTACATGAAAAATTCCTTGCCTATGTCCCTTCAACCACTGTGAAGGATGTTTTGACTCAGCCTGACATTGATGGAAAGAGAGCTAAATGGATTGCCAAGCTTATTGAGTTTGATATAGAGGTGAATCCCACTAAGCTAATAAAAGGACTAGGTTTGGCCAAAATCATGGCTGAAGAAAACTGTGAACTAATGGGGATAAACTTCACTTGTGTCAATTCAGAAAAATTGCAAACTGTAGTAGCAGCAGAAGTAGTTCAGGATTAGAATGACATTCAACAAGTGGCTGAAAACTTGTCTTCATGTGAGTGGTACTCAGGTATTATTCATTTTCTGAAAAAATTAGAAGTTCCTCCTGGTATCACTCCTAATCAAGCACGAGCTCTTAAACTTAAGTCTGTTAAATTTTTCATAGTTCATAAACTGTTGTACTGGAAAGATCTGTCTGGGGTTTTGATGAGGTGTCTAGTTAAAGAAGAATCAAATCAGGTCATGCATCACTTTCACTCCAACACATGTGGGGGCCATCATTACTGGAATACAATAGCCCACAAGATTTCAAGGGCAGGGTACTATTGGCCAGTCCTTTTTGCTGATGTGTGTACCTTTGTGAGGGCTTGTGACCAATGTCAAAGACTTATAGGGAAACAGCAGCTCAAATCCTTGCCCCTTAGGCCTATTGTAGTGAATGGGCCTTTCCAGCAATGGGGTCTGGATTTCATAGGTGAAATAAATCCATCTTCTAGTGGGCAGCATAAATGGATCCTTGTAGCCACAGACTACTTTACCAAGTGGATAGAGGCAGTACCCACTAGGAATGCAACTCATCAGGTCAACATGAAGTTTTTGTATGAGAATATCTTTATCAGGTTTGGTTTCCTAGTAAGGTTAGTGACTGATAATGCATTAGGTTTCAAATTCGGGGCATTGGTTAAATTGTGTGAGTCAATGGGCATTCAACTGGTACATTCCACATCCTATTATCCTCAAGGCAATGGCCTGGCTGAGTCATTCAAAAAAAGCCTATTCAGGATCATCAGAAAAATATTGGAGACAAATGAGAAAAGATAGGATTCTAAGCTAATGTTTGCTTTATGGGCTGATAGGGTAATAGACAAAAGATCTATAGGGACTTCTCCATTCAAATTAGTTTATGGTACTGCAACCATTTTTCCCATTCAGCTAATTTTGCTAGTGGCAAAGTTCTTTCAGGAGGAGGAAGATGGATTTGGTGGAGTTGCAGCAACTCAGGGAACAAGTGATAGGAAAATCAGAATTCCATCAACAGAAGATCAAGGTCATGTTTAACAAAAGGGAAAAAGTGGACAACTTTCAGGTTGGAGATTGGGTCCTCAAGTGGGATACTGTTAGGCAGGACAAGGGAAAACATGGAAAGTTTGACTCTCTGTGGATTGGCCCTTTTGTGATAGCTCAGGTACAGAATAACAACACCTTCAAATTGTAGAATCTGGAAGGGGAAGAGGTGTTTGATGGCCCAGTGAATGGGTGTTTTTTGAAACTTTACTTTATTTGAGGCTCTAAGGCCTTGTTATTGTAAATTATTAGTTATTAGGTTGTTTTTGCTTACAGAATAAACTCCATGCCCAATGGAACAGTAAATGATAGTGTTAAGTTTTTAGTTGTTTTCAAGGAAAGGAATTTTGGTATGGGATTCTTGGGACCTCACAGGGAGGTTCCCATCCCCAAGTAGGAGCCAGATGTTATCTCCCAAAATAAATTTATTTTGATAGGATGAAGAATTCGAGTCATGTTATGAAAGATTTAAATATGACTAACAAATTGAGGGTCTCTGGTTTTGCTATGGTTGAGAAAATTGGGATTTTTAGATTCAACTCATTAGCCACTGAAAAGTTTTGTTTCAGTAGCTAATAGTTTAATGCAGGATAAAGGTTAACCACTGAAAGTGGGCCCGATCGATTAAATGGTAAAATCACTTTCAGTGGCTTAGGCGAGACTTCAAACAACTCATTAGCCACCAAAAAGTGTTGGTTTTGGCAGCTTAGCGAACAGACGAAAAAGGGCGTTAACCACTGAAAGCAGGTAAAAGGTGTTGGGGAAAAATCAGTTTCAGTGGTATAGGTGAAAGCTCCGATGGTTCATTAGCCACTGAAAGGCCAGTCTTTCGGTGGTTAAAAAGGATATCTGGAGAGACCACTATCCGCCGAAAGCCAAGTTTTACAACACCATTTGGAAAATGGTTTCGGTGGCTTGGGCGAATAGGTCAGCATTTCATTAGCCATCGAAAGCCTTGTTTTCGACGGCTAGCAAACAAATTCCTGATCAGGGCCCTTAACCGCCGAAAAGGTAAAAATAAGAAAAGGTTAGAAACCTATCAAGTCAGGGCCCGTCAGCAAAACAACGATCATCAAAGGGCATGATAAACCATTGAAAAGACAGGAGGCTGTACCGAGGAGTAAGGAAATGAGTGAGGAGGTAGTTGTTAAGCTGATAAGGACCGATGTGATTTGAAACCCTCCTTTTCCCTTCATCTATCCAAAGAACTATAGATGGTCCCCACTGGGTATCTAGGTTGATTTTAACATGATTGTTGGGCAAGGGGTCTTGAAAAGATCAACTGAATCCATCACCCTCTGACCTAAGCATCACTCATACAGTTGAAAGCCCACATAATCAGTTCCCATTCTTCAGTACACTCCACCTTCGACTTTAGGAATTCTCACCACCAGAAAACCATCTCTGAGAGGCAGCCTGCTAAAAACACTATTCCACAGAACTTGAATTGATTGTTGCAGGTACCCAGGAGTGACATTAAGCAAATGAAGAAGGGAGGGCCTTCTCTCATGCAAGAGTTGGGAGACATCAGCTACCTGGAGGCACATCCAGAAGTCTATCATTTTTTCAAGGATGTTGCTTGCTATAAGTTTTGTGAGAAGATTCAAGGTTCACACCAGCAAGTGGCTGAGGCATTTTCTCTCTCTTTCGATGGTTTCGAGGCAGTCATAGGTAAAGAATAATTTCTGATAGATGAAACCCTAATTATTGAAGTGACTAAACTCCCTAGCACAGGAGAGAAGTGGTTTAAAACCACCATTCCAAAGGATGTAGAGTTCTGATCTTATCTGAAGCCTGAACATAGAGCGGTGGTGTGGAAGAAAAGTGTACCATCCTACTGGCTAGAAGAGAGGTGGCAGCAATTGCTAAAGGCCATTTTGGTCTACATAAATTGTGAAGGGAGATACAACAGCGCCATGATTTACCATTTTAAATTGATGAAACACTTCACAGGAAAAATCCCACTGAATTTACCTTTCTACTTACATAGGATATTGGAAAAAATGGCACACCAAGTGAAGACTCAACCAACCAAGATTGTTGGAAGACTGTCTCATCTTGGTCTCATCCAACTCCTAATCCAAGAATTGCTAAAGAAGAGAAATATGGCATGGGCATATCTCTTGTTTTGGAATGGTTTTGAAATAGGCCTATAGCCAGAAGAAAAGGGGAAGACTCCTTCAAAAAAGTGTAGCACACCAAGGAGTGGGAAAAGGAAGAGAAGGGCTATATCCCCAACAACAAAAGAACAACCTCCTTCCTCTTCCAAAGCCAAGAAGGTCAAAAGAAACTTGGATTTTAGTGAAAAAGGCCAGGAAGTTACAACACAAAGTGGGAAAATCTTGAACCTGCCCTACTCAGATTCAGAAGAGGAAAGAGAGGAAGGTGCTAACCTAGCATTGCAAGTTGTAGCAGAGATTGAAGAACTCCCATCACCTACACCAAAAGAGCAAGAAAAACCAGTAGAGAAGGCTTCCTCTAGCAATCCCAGGACACAAAGGATAAATCAGTTGCTTAAGCAAGTGTATGAGATGGAAATTTTAGAAAGGGAGATAAAGAAAAACAATGCTACATTGACCAGGAGGAACAAGCTGCTGCAAAACTCTTACCTAGAGATGAGAGAAAGGTATGTTTTTCTAAAAAGACTAAACAAAAGATACCTGAAAGACAACACGAGGCTGTATAGAATGATTAGTCTCCAAAGACTACAGATGAAGGAGGCCAAGCCAAACCCTAGCACTCACCTCACATTGGAAACTCTAGCTGAAGCTGCAGTAAGTCTTCAGCCTCCAGAATCAAGCTAGGCTGTTGTAAATCTTCCTAACATAGAGCCTACTGAATAAAAAGATAAGCAAACAAACTTGAAAGAACAATTTTGGATGTTGTTTAAGATTTTTTGAAGAACAGGGATTTCAGTGGCTTAGGTAGACGCTGAGGCAGTTCATTAGCCACCGAAAGTAGTGCTTTCGGTAGCTAACAGTTTCGATATTTTGGCCTCTTAACCACCGAAAGCAGAAAGAGGCATAGGATCGAATTTTGGCATGAAGGACATGTTTTGGGCAAACATGAATATCTCAAGGACGAAGTATAAATATGAAAGGCGCTGAATATTGACATCAGGATAGGTGTGTTTCAGTTTAACAGTGACATAAAGGAAGAAAGGGTCACCTACACTAAACTGTCTAAGTAAAACAGTGACTTATCTAGTAGAGGACCAATGGCAGTTATTTCCAGTACTCACTTTAGTTATCAGAAGGTTCAAACAGTGAACAAGTTCTACAGTTAGATAGACTAGTAGTTAAATTAGGGTTTTTTGACCTAATTATGCAAAAACAATTATTTTTTTCTATTTTTAATAAATCAGATCCAATTTTTCAGGATATGAATATTTTTATAAAGGCTATAAATCCTAAGACTTATGTTATTGAAGGGGTTCAACTTCGAGGACTTGTAGACCATTACAATTATCAAGCTTCTCATATTGCTCATGACCTAATATAAGCTCTTTTTCTATCATATGTTCAGCTTCCATTTCTTGTCTATTATGTGCTTATGCTTGAATGTGTTATTTAGGTTTATTTAGGTTAATTGATGTCTGATAGCTGTCATCCTATTGGCACATTGATGATTTGAATTATAATTACTTTCCTTGTTATGATTAGCCATTTATATATATTTGTTTTTATGTATGAATCTGCCAGCATGATAAGTTCTCCATCTCTACACCATATTATCAAACCTATGAACAGTGGTAGTTAGAAGCCTTATCCCTGATTGAGTTTCATGCATGTATTGAGAGTGTGAGGTCCTATAGGTCACCTGACTTGATTCACTTAGAAAACCATAAAAACATTTAAGTTACCAGGCATCCTCGAGCTGCAACGTAGAGGAGTTTCCTAGAGTGATAACATCTGGTATATTGGATGCACTTTTGGATTTCGTTGGGAATTATTGAAAAGATCAGAAAAAAAATTTATTTAAATTTTTGTGGTCTGGAAAAAATGATACTTCTAGATTATCTTGGACTTCTTGGAAGACTTTGGCTTGTCCAAATTTTTTGGGGGGTTGGGGATTGAAAATTCCTGCATACTTTTCTAAAGCTCTTACTGCCAAGAGTGCTTGGAATATTATTCATGGATCTGGTATTTGGGTTCAGATTGCCATAAAAAAGTATATTTGTCCTTTATCTTTTCTTGATTAGATCAGAAGCTCTTTTAAATAGAAAAGGAGAACAACAATTTGTTGGAAAGCGGTTTTTATGGTCATTTGATTTAACTGGAAATAATCTTGTATGGAAGGTTGGGAATGGGGTTGAGGTACATCTTGGCATGGACCCTTGGTTTGGATTCAAATGGAGACATATTTTACCTTCACATCTGCTTGAAAGATTACATTTTCAAGGTTTTTATTTTCTTAAATATATTGGTTGTCCTGGTGTGTCTTTTTTTATGGAGCGGGGTTGGCTTTCTGTTGTTAATATTGGGTTAGTGGATTTACATGATGTTTATTTATGGAATGGTTTTATTTCTATTTTAAAACCTAGTAATATAAGGTTATTTAATGCTATGGATGAGATAGTGTGGATTCAGTCTAAATCTGGGAAGTATTCTCCAAAATATGGATATTTACAGTTGATTGAGGATAGGAATGAAGTGGAGATCTCCTAGTGGTGGAAGGCGGTCTGGAATTTTAAGTGTCCTCTTAAGTCAAAAATATTATGTTGGTTTTATTGTCTAATAAGGAATTAACATGGGATGTTCTTTGTAGAAAAGGCAGGGAAGGACCAGGCATATGTTATCTATGCAAGGAGGATGGTGAGTCTAATACTCATTTAGGTGTGGATTGTCCTTATACTAAAAGTGTATGGATTGAACTTGAATCAAATCTATAGTTAAAGAATTTATGGATAGGTGAATCGGTGGAAATCTCTCTTAAGACTTGGTGTCTTAAAAAGGAATTGAGGGATATTAGATATTTACCGGTTATTATCTTATGGTTTATTTGGAAGGCAAGGAATCAGAGTTATTTTGAGGATTATTTACCTATGCCTTTTCAGGTATCTTGTCAATGTTCGGGTATCTTGAGATAATTTCCACAGGATAACATTGCTATAAAAATTAGATCAGTGGTTGAGGAAAATATTGATAAAACCTTCCCATGGGTTTTTTTTATGGATTGACAATTGGAGATCCAAATATTTGTGGAGATGGTGGTATTTTATATTTTCTGAGGATCATTCACTAGAACAAATCCTGTAATTAGCGTCCCATTTAGAGTCCCTTTTTAGTGTAATTTTTTTTACATTGAGTGGTCAAACTAGACACTAAATGGGACGCGTCATGGACAAAACTTAAAGTGTCTCAAAAAATGTCTTTTTTTGCTTCCTAGATAGCATCCTTTATGACGTCCAAAATAGCGTCTATGTTTTTGCTTCCATAATAGCATCCAACTTTGCTTTCTAAAAAATGTCGAGGTTTGCTTCCTAAATAACGTCATATTTTTCTTCCTAGCGAGTGTCCTCTTTTGCTTCTTAAATGACATCCCTGTTAGTGCCATATTTTCATCCTTAATAGCACCATGTTAGCATCAAAATTAGCATCCAATATTGCATCCATTTTTGCTACCACTTTAGCATCCCATTTTGAACCATGTTTTACTTCCAATTATGTGCCAATTTTTGCTTCCAAATTTGCACCAATTTTTGCTTCCTCTTTTGCATCACGTTTTGCTACCAAAATGATGACAAATATTTCTTCTATTGTTGCACCATATTTTGGTTCCTATGTAGCTCCATGTTTTGCATCCAAAGTAACATCTTATTTTTCTACCATATCAACGCCATGTTTGGCTTCGTCATTAGTGCCATGTGTTACATCCTTTTTAATGTCTTGTTTCACGTCTTATTTTTATACCATGTCAATGCCATGTTTGGATTCATCATTAGCGCCATGTGTTGCATCATTTTTAATGTCTAGTTTCGCATCTCTCATTTTTTGGTCAATAATTTACTCATTTTTAGTAGTTTTATATACGAATTGTGGTGATTTTTTTTAGTCACTTATCTCCCATCCAGGTCACTTATCTCTTATTTTTTGCTTACTAATTTAGTTGTTTGTAACCGATATTATAATATCAATAGGTCATGGATGAATCGAACCACCAACCTCCTGCTTGTAAGGTAGGTACTCTTCCATTGAGCTAGCACCCTTTAAGAATTTGGGAACCTAACTTACAGAGTCTTTTATAATTGTAAAAAGGATCAATACCCAACTTTGAGTATCTAATGGTCAGAAAATGATAATATATCATCTTACTGCCCACAACAAGTTCTTAAATAAACTTCTAAATTCATAACTAATCTGATCTCCAACTGAATGAGTGCTATAACATTAGGGGAGGCATCATAAAGAACCAATGGATCATCTTACTTCCCACAACAAGTTCTTAATAATAAACTTCTAAATTCATAACTAATCTGATCTCCAACTGAATCACTGCTATAACATTAAAGGAGGCATCATAAATAACCAATATCGCTACATGGGAAATCCCTAGAAACTGTGTACATGGTTCCATGATCTTATTCTCTGGATAAACACCTAAACACCTCAACTCTGAGCTTGAAACAAATTATTTTGGATATATATCTGTTGCAGCTGCAACATTTTCCCAAAATTCAAAAAATTTCGAGACCCTCCTTTGATTCATTTTGGCTCAGCTTTTGGGTTTGCTTGATGTTTTGCGCAAAGATTACTTTTATGCCAATGATGTTTCAATATTTGTTTTGCCTTGCCATCGGAAGTGTTTTGGACTTTTAAGTCGGAAGTCTAGTCATCTGCATGCCCACTGTTGCGGAAAGGTAACAGGAAGCCGAGTCCGATCCAAGATTTGTTTTCTTCAATGCTCTTATTTATTTATTTGTCTTAATCGGTGGCTTGTTGGAATACCGCTAGAACGTATTATCTCTACGGTTTCCGCAGTTGCGGATGGTGCATTGTGAAGTTCCCCGATGATTGCATTAACTTCTTTCGAACCCGATGTTTTGTTTCACTAATTCTTGAGATTTCAGCGTTCGTCGTTGCGGCTTTGAAAAGCATTGTCTTTCCGGTGTAGTTTGATTTTATTTTCTGTGGGGCCAATGTTTTTGGTCAAAGTCATGTTGGTTTTTTCTTCGTTTTTTTTCGGTCTGTGGAACTTGGTTTCTTTTGTGGTTTTGTCGTTGTGGCTCTCCATCCTTCTCTTGCTCCGACGCTTTAGTATTACGAGCTCCGATGTGAGTATCATTTGGTTTCTCTGCCGATGCCTTTGTGGTTCTCCTAGCTGTTTCATCGTCCCCCGTTACAGAGGCAATGGTGACTTGGTCGCTGATTCCTTAGCTTTTTATTGCCCGATGACCTTTTTCTTCCCGCCGATTATAGTTGACCGGGGAGTATATATAGTGGAATTGGGTTGTTTATTATTTTATCGTATTTTTGGACTTTCTCTGCACTGTCATTTTTGCTCGAGCAGACCAGGATTCTCGCTGTTGGTACCCTCGCTCCTAGGTGGCTCCGTCGTGGAAGCTCAATGGTTTTCCTCCCGCCAGTTGTGCAGCAGTACCAGGTAGGCCCTTACGCTCATTTTCCTGTTCCGTTCAACTAGATGAGTTGTTTTGTTGTCTCCGCGGTTAGTATTTTACTTAGGTTTCCGTCTTGACATGTATATATTTTGAGGTGAATGGTGTGACTATCAATGGGGGGGGGGGGGTATTTGTGGTTTACTTGAGTTTTTCTTCCATGGCCATTATGGTCTTACAGCTTGCACTCAATTGTTGGGGAAACCGGTGCAGGCGACCGTTATGTTGTCCGCACCAGTTTTCCCCATTTTGTGTTTGGCCGTCCAAGGAGGGCTTTCGTGGCTTTCCTAGGGAATGTCGGGTTTGTTTCCACTGGTCCGGTCGCCCTCATTTTGTGAACCAAGTCCTTAGTGTTGTTTTCAGTTCCCCTAGGGAGACCCTGTTCACTGTTGAAGTCGAACCCCGAACCGGTCTAGGGTAGAATCGCATTACCCGGTCTAAGCTGGACCATGAAATGAGCATGTATAGTCTTCTATGGTGCTATCACCTGTAGCGTCCCCCTTGAGCATTTTAGATTAGGTGCCTTAGGTGTTCCGCATAATGTGTAGGTCGTGGCGCCGAGAGAGGGCTCAGTACTATTTTCATGTTCGATGAAAGCCTTGTTTTTTCCAAATCTGAGCTTTGTTGGACTAGGTTGGTTTTAGTTTTGGGCAGGGGCATTTGTTTGACATTTTTTGCTTATTTTTTATAACTGCAGTCATGTTTAACGCAAATGAGGTAAAAAGCTTATATTGTTATCTTTATCTTTAAAAGTTGTCTGAAAATGACCTAACAGAACCTAAATACATTTATGTACATGACAGGGAAATTCCTCGGAACTTAATATGTCTAAACATCAAAAGAAGAAGGCTCCCGCAGTTGAAGAGGAACTCGAACTCGAAGTCATCACCAGAGTCGAATATACTTACGAAGACACCAAATGCATAATTGGTGTGGAGCCCGAATATCAGTGGGGAGAAATCTACAGATTGATTACGCGCCGAGAGGTGCCTGACATAGGTTTTGAGGAAGAAAACATCTATGCCAACATAGAAAGGTCTTCATTAATGAAAATTGCTACGAGACCTGAGCTCTTTCCATGCTCAGAGGTGATTGGGTGGATTCTGCCCAGGGCAGATGTGACCACCATGATTCTGGAAAATGTTGATAAACAGGGTTATGCTACTTATATCCTTGGATATGTAGCCCTGGCCTACCACTTTCCAGAAGCGCAAATATATCTGATTGAAGACTGGCTGAAAAGCATCAGGATGGACCTCGTCGAGACACTCAAGAGAATTCTCATGCCTGGAAAAAACTTTAGAACCAGGCCAACTGGAGAATATGACACTGCAAGTCTAAGAACCCCTTACAGGTTCATCGCCTTGATGCTGAATAGGATTTTCGAGAGAGCCCATGGTAAATGCTTCAAATTGGAATGGGTGCCGATAATTTTCTATGTTGCAACACAGAGGACCATTTTCAACTCGGCCAACATTGTGTCCAATAGCCTCTCGGCCTACATGGAACTAGCCTTGGGAGGGGTGTCCCAAAAAAGATCAGAGTTCTACATGAGCTCCATACTGATTGATTGCATACTTTGCAATCAACCCTTCCCCAACCTAAGGTGCATCTGGGACCAGGAAATGACACCTGTTTACTCAGCATACAAGCCACTGTGGGCCCACAAATACCACAGTCACTACAGGGAGGTGTGTGAGCATTTCTTTATGCCATTGTACACCATGATTTTCTTGAAAGAATGTGACTGCATGTTGGAGGAGGCATTGCAAGTGATTGAAGAGTATGCGGACTATTATTTGACTGAATATGGACTATATTTCAGAATGTCTGGATGCTCTAGAGATCCCTCACTACTGCCTAAATATGCCACAGACTATGTAGTCCACAAAGAGGTAGTTAAACAAGTATTTCTAGATGGCATAGGAAGTTTTCTATTTGAGCATAAGAAAGCAGCATACCCTCCTTTGCCTTTCAGATTGGGAAGTTACAAATTTACTAGGGTAAAGAAGGACGATGAATTCATGGAGGATTTGGAAAAGTTCCGTTTTGGGGAAATGTGTTTCCACAGAAATGACTCCCAGAACAAGGTTGCAGAGCACTGCAAAGAGGTGAATGTACATTTTGAATACACTAGCCACTGGGACAGAGAAGAGTCCATTTTCTGTAGTGCATAAAACATGGTGACCTTAAGAAGAAGGTTTAAAAAGAAGATCACCACCAAAGGTGGAAAGGGACAGGATGAGCAGGCAAAGGTTGAGGAGGAGGAAACCAGGAAAAGGAATGAAGAGGCTAGGAGGCTAGCCCAAGAGGCCGAAGGTTGGCTGAAAGGAGAGGAGGAGGAAAAGAGAAGAGCTGCACAGGAGGCTGCCAAAAAAGTAGAAGAAGCTGCCAAAAGCGAAGAAGAAGAAAGAAAAAGGAAGATAGATGAAGAGCTGAAGAAGCAAGAAACAGAGAAGATAAAGCTAACACATGCAGTGATAGAGCAATTAGCCTCTGACGTAGTAGACAGTTAGGCTCAGGACTTAGAAAACCCTGACATTCAAGATCCTGAAGCGCCTGCTGCCAGCACACCAGGACAGGCCATGGTCCCCACCCTTAGATTAATCCCATTTGAATAGAAAAAAGGGGAGGAAGTACTAGATTTTAATACTATCTTTTATGATAAAGAAAATAAGAGGATAGTAAAGAGGACCAAGAGGAAGGTTGAAACCGGGGGGCTATCTGGAAAAATGATAAATGATACAACTATTTTGTACGGGACAGACAAAAACCCCAGGTTCACTATCAGAGCGGGGGCTGCATTGATCCATGCTTCCGAGGACAATGTAGACAAAATAATGACAGATCTTGAGTAGTCGAAGAAGTCTTCTTCTCAACTCAAAGATACCTTGAGAAAGGAAAGGGAAGAAAATAATAGGTTAAAAAGAAAGTTTGAAGACATGCAAGAGGAAATCAAGTCTTCAAAAGCTGAACTTTAGATCCTCCAGATAGAGAAGAGATATATGGAGACCACCCAAGAATGTCTGGAGAAAGTACAGCAGGAATACCAAGAGTTGAGGGCAGAAAAGGAACAGTTGCTAGGTAGGATAGGGGATTTGGAGCTGCTAAAGGATACCTTGGAGGAAGGTGAAAGGCAATCTCAAGCACAGAAGGCAGAACTTAAAGATCAGATCACCTCGTTGATAGCAGCTTTAGAAGAAGCCAGGGAACAGCGAGTTAGTCTGCAGCCTTTCAAGGAGCAATTCCTGGCACAGAGAAGCAGAATGCACCAGTTATATATGGCCATTGAGGAAGAGCGGTGTAAGGTATTGCAGGTGGATAATCGGCTAGAAGATATTTTGGAAACCTTTTCTTATTTTATTGATAGATCTCAGGACATCTTGGAAGTCCTGACAAGAAGGATGGCAAGGTTAGAAGATAATGAAGAAACTCCTGCAGAGTTACCCTCAAAAGATCAACAAGCTCTCAAGCAAGACTATGATTTGTTGGAGTTTGCCATCAACACGGCCGAAGAGTTCAAGAAGGCTATTAAAAATACCAGAGGAGCATGTGCATAATTCTTCAGGAGGCTGCTGATTACTTATAATCGATGCCAGGTAGAGGCTAAGCGAAGAATGGATTCTTTTCCAGACCACAGCCTATTTTTGGAAATTTTGCAAAGAAGGTATCATGAAGATGAAAAAAGAATACAGCACATTAAGGCTCTAGATGAACAGACCCTAAGGAATGAGGTAGATCATTCCACGATTAGTGTGCAGTTGTTAGAAGACCAGCTTCGCCTGAGTGTAGCCAGGATAGAAGTCATCAGAAACTAGGATGCAAAATTCGAAATAAATATTCAATTCTTGGAACCTTCTGAATTTGAAAGTATTACTTCAGAGGCTTCAGCATGGAAGAAATTTTTGAATAATCAAGCGGGGCCCTCATCATGAACATTTGTTCACTTTTGTAGTATTTTGTAAATTTTATAAACACTCAGTGGAAATAAATTTTGGGAGGCGAAGAGTTGGGGAAGCCCAAGAGTCGCTCATGGGCAGCCCAACAGTCTTATTCTTTTGTATAAATATAGAAGATTTAGATGAGAAGAGGACTTTTTCCCAGTTAGATTAGTAAAGACATATTGTGAGAAGAACTATTTCCTTTTGCAATAAAGAATTACAGTTTGCCTGTTGGAGAAAGGTTGGTGGGATGTTCAAATGTTATGCTATGGATTTGTTGAAGAGGAACTATTTCGTTTTCAGCTTTATGTTCATTAACTGTGAGATCGTTCTAACTCTTAGGACCTATGTTCTTGTCTGAATGATTTCTGGTTCATTTTATGAAAATTACCATTATGAGTAATGAATGTTGTTCATAAGCAATTGGCTATCTGGTTGTTGAAATATCTTTAATTGTTCATGTTTTTTGGAAGAAATATTAGCTATCTGAAATTTCTTTTTATAATGCATGCACAAGATACATTACTCATTAATAAGTGACAATATTGCTCCCTGGGGATAGGTAGGTAGTTAGATTTAATTTCTTCCTTTGTGTGTGATTTAGATGCATGAGACTTTAAGACGAGAGGTAAGAACTTGCACATCACATTGTGAATACTCCTTGCATTCTCTATCAATCTGCATGTTAAATAGGCACTTGCATATCATACTTAAAGTCAAAAATACAAAAATATATACGGTGGAATGGGCCACAACCGATAAAACCTCTTATTTTTGTTACTTGACCTATGGTAGCCGGACCGCAAACCGGGTGGATTCCCTACACCAAACAGTCACGAGCTAGTTGGGAATGTTGACTGGGGAGAATCCCTTGCTATTGTTTCCTGTGATCTTCCAGGCCTCAACAATATCTAATCTATAAAATTCCATTGATACAAGGGCCCTCATGCTAACATCAAAGATGTCTATATTTGATGTATGGCCCATTTCCATTATCTTAGTACACACTCCAACAAGTTCATATTACGAACAAATTGAATTCACTACCATATTGAGACATAAAATGATGCAATTCTATTACATTGAAGGAACCTTCATCACTAACCAATATGTCACTAGAGGACCCATGCATGATTGCTCATGATTGCTCAAAAAAGGGTGCTTAAGTCCACATTCTTAGCCACATTGCGCACCATAATACAAGAACCTCTTAACATTGGTTGCAACAAAGTTCAAATATTGTAGATGGGCACATACATTTATTTTTTTAATCCAAAGCATTTGCCTTTAGTGTGATAGGAGATTCTAATGATCCATTTCTTAATAAGCTTCATAATCTAGATTGGCAGGTATAGAATGCCATAAAATTCAATACCAAATAAAATTATGGATACAATGACATTATCTAAGATAATCAATCCATGAAGCTCTATAGAAACCAATTGTAATGCAATTACGGCATGGTGCATATGGATACATTGTTTGGGTAAATTCAAGTAGGAAATAAAATATTAGCCCTTTCCAATGCAATAGGAAGATAGGTAATTAAGAGGTTGCTTGTTTTTGGTAATTTCTTGATGCATGGTCATCAATTTTCACCTTTGTTACAAATGAGATCTATCATCCAAAGGGATCTTGCTTTGGCCTCTAAATCAATGCAAGTCATCATGCAGAATAGGTGGCATAGTTCCACCTAGATCCTAATATTGTAGAGTGGTTCAGAAAAAACACATTATAGATATTAGAATGTGAGTGTAATCCTGTAGCCTTTCTATATTGTGTTGTGCTCAGTCAATCCAAGACAATCAATTCCAGGGAGGATACATAAATCCCATGGCCAATAACAGACCATTGGGTAGTAGAGAATGGAAGGGGATATTGTTCATCTTGCTGAAGACACCAGTTTGGTCTTTTGATATAGTATCCACATCCATATGTAAGAGGTTTCAAGTTCTAATTAAAAAGACATTGACAAATAAGTTAATGCAAGGAAAAATACCCAATGTATGGGATTTATCGTAAGTCGCTATGAATGCATAAATTATCCACATGCAAGATATTCATTCTTCACTCTAATCCTTGACAGTTTTCATCATTAATTTTCCAAAAGTAAACAACCACAGTAAGCCAAAATAAAATGAGCTGCTTGTTTACCATACTGGAAAATAACAGATATCAAGCTTACCTCACCAGCAAGGATATATTTTGCACAGTCAATAGCATGACATGATGCTTTTCAAATACTTTCCTTTGTCCTTGATAGTGTCTCTAGCATTCCTTCAAAAGTGTCCCTGTCAATTGTTGCTTTTGTATCCCCACTAAGTGTCTCTCCAACCGATTTTTGACCTTATTCACTTGATTCCAGATCCATTGTATTTGGAAGACCCACTGCTGCACATTAACACTGGGACTTCTTCATTCTGTAAGGGCAATGGAATCCTTTGTATCCTCAGTTGCCTCACCATCAAAGTGAAGTTGGAGTGGTGAACTATGATTTGAACTACTCCCTCGGATTGGTGAAGGAGTAGAAATAAATGGAATAGAATTCTCAATTTCTTCAATTGAAATGGAATGTGGCAGAGCTGCAGAACGTGCTTGTTCTTGCTTAACTTGTGCAACTGCTATAAGATGCTTCATAGATGTAGATGGGGTAGAAATGTCAGAATCATTTGACATAGTTCTGAATTTTACTTCTTTTGCAGCATCATACTTGTAACATAAGACAAAATGCTAGGAACATAAAAAGCTGAAAATCCCCATCATAATATAATAAGCTTATTTGACTAACCTTAGTGAACATTTATCTGCTGGCGATCACATGGCTAAATTGAGTATCACTCAAACTACATTTTGACCATCAATATAATGTTGGAAGAATTTGCACACAAGTGCACACAATACCAATATGCAGCCATCTCACTAAGATACAACAATATGCACTACTCCAACCACCCAAGGAGCTCATACTATCATGTTTGATCTCAATTATGACAATTTGTTTTCCCAATTCTTAATTATCCTATCCAAACATGTTCTCAAAACATAATCAAAGCTTTGTCAATCCAAAGGATGACTATGGGGTGCAATGGCTATATTATATAGGTTTAATCTCATTGTCTCTTGTATTTGTTTGACCATACTTATATTTCTCTTATTATTGTTTCATGTTTTGCTGTTTCTGCGAGATTCCAAGAGGTGTTGCATTTCAACTTTTCCTTGATAGAGATTAAAGTGAAGTCACTGCAATTACCACCACTAGAAAACCTATCAAGTTATGAGTACCAAATAGACTACTATCAAGTGCCAAATAGAATAAAGCACAATTCAAAAGTTGGATTCCCCAATTTGGAAAACATTGAAATGGTGTACAAAATAGAATAAGTATGAACAATAAGGTGTCGCTCTCTTGCTGATAGAAACACAACTTCCATTCTTGAAAATTTTCTTATAGTAACACATTGAAGAAACATTAATCAGCATGCCTCACTTTCCCTTCTATCTCCTCCAATGATGAATAACATCAAATTATCTTCAACTATGCAGTTGCATAGTGCATTCACTAGAAATCATTGAAAAACAACTAGCACAAGGCTCCATAAATTTCACGAGCATCAAGTAGCATTATCATGAATGGTGGAATACAAGTCCATCTAACTTGGGGTATATGTTATGAGCAACTACATGAATCCTAGACAATCAATGGTTACTATTGCTATAGAATCATATCTCTAGATAATAGTCGAATGCTCAGCTGAGACATGGAACTATGCAAAATGATAAGAACATAAAGCACAATTTAGAAGCCAAAATGCTAAGAACATAAAAAGCTGAAAATCCCCATCATAATATAATAAGCTTATTTGACTAACCTCGATGAACATTTATCTACTGGTGATCACATGGATATATTGAGTATCACTCAAACTGCATTTTGACCATCAATATAATGTTTGCAGCTTGCACACAAGTGCACACAAGACCAATATACAATCATCTCACTAAGATACAACAATATGAACTAATCCAACTACCTAAGGAGCTCATACTATCATGTTCGATCTGTATTATGTCAATTTTTTTTCCCAATTCTCGATTATCCTATCCAAACATGTTTTCAAAACATAATCAAAGCTTTGTCAATCCAAAGGATGATTGTGGGGTGCAGTGGCTATATTCTATAGGCCTATTCTCATTGTCTCTTGTATTTGCTTTACCATACTTATATTTCTCTTAATATTGTTTCATGTTTTGTTGTTTCTGCGAGATTCCAAGAGGTGTTGCATTTCAACTTTTCCTTGATAGAGAGTAAAGTGAACTCACTACAATTAGCACCACCAGAAAACTATCAAGTTTTGGGTACCAGAAAGATTACTATCAAGTGCCAAATAGAATAAAGCACAAATCAGAAGTTGGATTCCCCAATTTGGAAAACATTGAAATGTTGTACAAAATAGAATAAGTATGAACAATAAGGCATCGCTCTCTCGCTGATAGAAACATAACTTCCATTCTTGAATTTTTAATTATAGTAACACATTGATGAAATATTAATTGACATGCCTCGCTTTCCCTTCTAGCTCGTCCAATGATGAATAACATCAAATTCTCTTCAACTATGCAGTTGCACAATGCATTCACTAGAAATCATTGAAATACAACTAGCACAAGGCCCCATAAATTTCACACGCATCAAGTAGCATTATCATGGAATACAAGTCCATCTAACTTGGGGTATATGTTATGAGCAACTACAAGAATCCTAGACAATCAATGGTTACCATTGCTATAGAATCATATCTCTAGATGATACTCGAATGCTCAGCTGAGACAGGGAACTATGCAAAATGCTAAGAACATAAAAGCAAAATTCAGAAGCCAAAATGATAAGAACATAAAAAGCTGAAAATCCCCACCATAATATAATAAGCTTATTTGACTAGCCTCAATGATCATTTATCTACTGGTAATCACATGGCTAAATTGAGTATCACTCAAACTGCATTTTGACCATCAATATAATGTTGGCAGCATTTGCACACAAGTGCACACAAGACCAATATGCAGTCATCTCACTAAGATACAACAATATGCACAACTCTTACCACATAAGCCAAAATGCTAAGAACATAAAAGGCTGAAAATCCCCATCATAATTTTACTTCTTTTGCAGCATCATACCTATAACATAAGCCAAAATGCTAAGAACATAAAAAGCTAAAAATCCCCATCATAATATAATAAGCTTATTTGACTAACCTTAGTGAACATTTATCTATTGGTGATCACATGGCTAAATTGAGTATCACTCAAATTGCATTTTGACCATCAATATAATGTTGGAAGCATTTGCACACAAGTGCACACAAGACCAATATGCAGTCATCTCAATAAGATATAGCAATATGCACTACTCCAACCACCTAAGGAGCTCATACTATCATGTTCGATCTCAATTATGTCAATTTTTTTCCCAATTCTCGATTATCCTATCCAAACATGTTCTCAAAACATAATCAAAGCTTTGTCAATCCAAATGATGACTGTGGGGTGCAGTGGCTATATTCTATAGGTTTAATCTCATTGTCTTTTGTATTTGCTTTACCATACTTATATTTCTCTTAATATTGTTTCATGTTTTGTTGTTTCTGTGAGGTTCCAAGAGGTGTTGCATTTCAACTTTTCCTTGATAGAGAGTAAAGTGAACTCACTGCAATTACCACCACCAGAAAACCTATCAAGTTCTGAGTACCAAATAGACTACTATCAAGTGCCAAATATAATAAAGAACAATTCAGAAGTTGGATTCCTCAATTTCGAAAACATTGAAATGGTGTACAAAATAGAATAAGTATGAATAAATAGAATAAGTATGAACAATAAGAAGGTCATGAATTTAAGAATCAATTGAATCAAAGAGAGTCCTAATTGAATTTAATGACCAATCCAAAATCCAAAAGACACAACCAGTCTCAGATTGTTTGGAATTCTTGCAGCCCCACAGAGGATGCTTGATTGCTTGTCTTGTCACAGAGCACGGGCTATCATTATAACCTGTAGAATGAAGCATGGCTATCAGGGACCAACCATCTCAGAACTCTAGCTTTAAAGTATGTACTTGCTTTACAAATGCCCTAAAATTTCCAAACCTACCTTAGTTCATGATCTTAGTCCACCCATATTTCATTAATTCTTTGTTTAAGAGAAACTCATGTGGGTCCTAATGTAAATCTCTTTTGTCCTGTAGTCAAATGTCCTACATTGAACCATTTCCAATCCTTCAAAGTGAGACCTTGCACATCCAAGATTTTTTTTCATGGGATGGTTTGAGGTATGATTCTACAAAGAGCTTATTTGTCTATTGCATGTATTTGTGCCTTTGGACATGGCTAATCACTCTCCATGGAAAAAAGGAGCTATACATATCTGTCTTGTCTTCAAATTTTATGTCTGAAAGGGCCTGTCTGCTAAGTCCCTGACACTACGAGGGTCATCAGAATCACAATGAAGTTCTTTAAATACTAGCTTCCAATCCTGGCACACCTACTTGAGTGATCCTAACATGGGAATTCTAAAAGTCTTAGCACCAATGATAGTGTCACATAGAACAAACCACCCTTTTATGCTTGCAACATGCATCACCATATGAATATGATTCCAAACAAGAGTTTTCCAGGGAGCATTCTGAGACATGGCTGTTACAATCTATTTTGATGCTAATTTCCCCTGAGCTTTTAGGTCTGTCAACCCTATGCCTCACCAACCATTCTTTTTACATGTAACAAAAATCAAAGTCACATGATTTGAACACAAGATCAACCCAACAAATTTGAAGATCAGGAATATCATTTGGATTCAAGAAAACTAGCAAAAAATCTAAAATGAAACTGATACAAATAGAAAAAGCTAAAAAAATGCTAATTTTTTTACCAAAACAGGAAATGTTTTGCATGGACTCTGGAAGTTTCTGTTATGGACTCATCAAGTTTCTGGTATGGAATTTCCATCTTCATTTATACTAGATGAATAATTGTCAAATATTGGAAACCCTCCCCACTGTTTACTGAGTATGGTTAGCTCATTTCAGCAGTAATCTTGATTCAGTGAGTGTTTTGACTCCTCACTGAGTCTGTAATAATATTAGAACAAGTACAACAACCTCCGAGAATGCAACATTAATCTACAAAAATGGTTTTGATCCCCATTGAGATCTTCAATAATATTAAAGCAACTACAACAACATCCAAGGATGCAACATTTATCTACAAAAATGGTTTTTGACCTTTAGGCCTGATACTGCAGGTATACAGATCTTCCTTCCTTGGATGCTTCAAATTGCTACAATAGCCAAAGAGATGTCGTTTATTTACCACTATTAATACCCTAGCTTGAACCAATAGTCATTAGTAGGTCATTAAGGGAATTTTGTGTTGTCTTACAACACCATTCACATGTCATTTTCTATTCAACAAGTACATAAATTATCCTTTTCTCCTTTATTTTGACTCCACTGACCTGTTTTGGCTGGGTTGTATCACCTTGCCCATAGGAATTGGATTGGCTGTAATTTCCAATAATTGTGTGTCAATTATGCACTATATAATACAAATAGTTAGTTTAGTTATTTAGCAAGGCATGCAAAATAAAAGGTGGGAGTTGGGATATAGAAAGAGAATTCAAGTAAAAAACTAATCAAGTAACATACTGTAGCCACAGCTCAACCTAAACAGGTTTACCTTCTACAAGAGCATCATCTTTCTATGTTCCCATAAATGGAGCTGGGGCATAACCTTCCATCAAATTAATTATTGAAAGAGAGGATAAGGAATAAACTGATAGGGTTATGGGTAAGGATTTCCCATCAAGCATCTTACCATTTAGCATTGCCAAGCCATTCTACCCTGCAGCGATTCATGTTGCTGATGTTATTGACCAGGAATAGAAGAGCCCTAATATGAGTTATGACAAGTTGAGGTGAGCAATGAAAACAGACAAAAGCACTACCAGATTGGAGGACCCTAAAAAATCATGGGAAACCACTAAGGTGCACAATAATGGCTTATAGTTATAAGAATAGAAGGTGAAAGACCTTCCAACTTTCTTGGTTAATTGTCCTAAGCAGGCATAGTTTATTAAATACAGTGATGCATTTCCATATATTAAACATGTGGCTTTGATATGTTAATTTTTGGATAAATTCATCCAAAAGATAGGTGTGTTGAATGTTGTACAAGTCATTACAGATAATACTTATAATTAATGGAGAAGCACCCCACATTGTTTTAAACTCCATGTGTTGCCCCTTATATCAATTTAAGTTTTGAGGATATAAGAAAAAATTACTATGTTAAGAATGATTGAATCAGTGAGGAACATCACCTTACATGTAATATAATACATGCATGGAATGAAAGAAAACAACAAAGGAAACCCATATTATTACCATCAACATACTGACGGGGTAATTGTACCCCACCATCCTGGCCACATGCAGAGGAACCACTTAGACGGAGGTGTCCCTTTACAGGTTCCACTACCAAGGCCCTTTTGAACTAGGATGTTGTTTCACCAAGTGCCTGCACAAATGAATTCAATGTTTAGAAATAATATTTTTTAATAAATCCATACAACTCTCTTGTATGGAAATAAAATATTATACTCAATATTAAGTTGAAAGATAGTTAGTACATATGGATGAACTAGTTCATATCATATTCTAGATGTTTGAAATTTAAAAGAAATATGATAGTCATGTTTAAAAATAGACAGCAAGCTTCAAAGCTTCATGTTGAGTGCCTGCACAAATGAATTCAACATTTAGAAATAATATTTTTTAATAAATCCATACAAATCTCTTGTATGGAAATAAAATATTATACTCGATATTTAGTTGAAAGATAGTGAGTACAGATGGATGAACTAGTTCACATCAGAATGTAGATGTTCGAAATTTAAAAGAAATAAGATAGTTAGGTTTAAAAATAGATAGCAAGATTCAAAGCTTCATATTGATGTCATGGAATGTGATGGGTCATTCAGGAGGTGAGATAAATACCTCATACAATCAACCCTTCAAGACAACCAACTAAATATCATTATTGAAAGAGCCAAAAGTCAAACAAATTTCAACTTCAGCTCTTATGCATGGAAATTGCAAGGGAGAATACCTCTGTATGATAATAAAGAGGAATGTAATCAGGGCTCAATCCATGAACTAGCATCTTGGAAATCCCCCCACATCATTCAGTAAAGGGGGTGACACTGCTACTAGATGCTACTAGATTACCAAATTACTAATATAAATAAGATTATGGAATGGTCTTATACTCACCTACATCCCAGAAGGTAGAATGCAAATCTGATACTTTTTACCACAAAGTATATTATTGTGGGGATTTTAATAATAATGGAAAGGTTTGAAGAGAGAGTTGGAGAACAAATGACCATAGTGGGTGCATCAAACAAGGAATTTTGGAACCACTGCAAATTGGTAATAGACTATCAGATGTCATTTGGAGACAATAAAATCTAGCAGCAGATGGGTGATAAACTTGATAAAAATGACAAAAAGGCAATGAGAGGATCCATGCTACAATCTATGCTAGATTGGATATAGATTTTATTCCAACTTGTGGTAGGTTACTTTTCTAGCAAATCTACTTGCTTGGTCAAATTAAAAGTTCAATAATAAGATGTGGTTAACACCTTTATAATGGCATTAAAAAAGGGATACTGATGGATCCAAGTGCCTTCCACATAGTACAAACTACATGTAGAATCTACATTTCTCTTCCAGAGTCGCAGAAGTCCATTCAAGCAATCAACTGAATAAAGAATTTGGTTCCTTGAGTCCCCTCACAAATAGGTGACTCACATTAGATACAATGTTTGTTATTCTAACAACAACTAAATTTCTAAGAGAATGGGATAGAATGACCCCTGGAACTAAGCATAACAAAAAAAGCAATCCTAGGGAACAACTTCAACTAACCACCCAAGAAATGGAGCATAAAACCTTTTCAGTCTAGGGAAACAATAGAAGACTATAGAGTTAGAGAGGCAACTCTATTTTTTAAGAATACCAAGATAAAGGGACTAAGATTTGACCAAAAATGGATGGCCAAGACACCACTAAATTCTACTTTTAGTACTTGAAGAAAAAGAATTACACTAAGAGGGTATCGGATCTCAAATATAGGTAAGAGGGACTAGCCAAAGATGAAGCCCATATAACAGAGATCTGTCAATATGTCTCCATCATACAATAGTATGCAAGAAAGAAGTGAAAGAGAAAGTGAGGAAAATCATCCCAGCAAAGGTTGCAACATTTGTGTGGAATCTTCTCTCCAGAGTCCAAACCTATGGATTGATTTATTGAAAAGTGATGAGATTCCACCATAGGAAAACATGTGAATATGTGATTGAATAAAATTATTCCAAGTGGCTAGAAGACAAGCCAACAGAAGACTTCTTTAAGGCATGGCCTTTGAGGAATACCTTGAAAAATATCCCAATGCTTAAGACACATGAACAATGATTGGAGAAATAACCTACAGGTTGATATTGAAGATGAGTTATGGGATGGAAATCTCTCAATGAATGGAGTGAGAAAAGTGGGGTAGCCATGCAAACTTGAGTGGATAAGGTCCTGTAAAAGTTGACTGAATCCCAGACAAGACTTCCCAACCAGATGTTAACTTAGACAAGCTGCCCATAGCACTTTCATAAATGGAAAATGACAAATCTTAGGTTAGATGGCTTGCCGCTGAGCTTTGGAAGAATTATTGGAAATTTGTTGACCCAAATCCTCTACAGATATACAAGGAATCAATCTGAAACAATGGTGTTATTAAATTCATAATCAAGGCCAATGATTTGGAAGTGGAACTTATTTCAAACTGAAGGCCCATCATGCAATAAATGTATCTTTTAAAAATAATTGCAAAGGCCCTTGCTCTGAGAATTAAAACATATTCTACAGACACTTATTAGACCTAATCAGATAGGATTTATATGGGGAAATTTATTCTGGGGCAAATGTATGGGATGCAATTCCTTGTTCATCAAAATTGACTCTGAAAAAGCTTATGATGGAATAAGTGGACCTTTATCCTAGCCATGCTACGGCATTGGGCTTTGTCCCCTTCTTTCTGTGGCCAATGTGGCCTTCCTTTCCATCACTAGATGCAAATGAGGATGTGAGCAAATTGCAATTTGACCTAATCAATCAGCTAGTTTTCCATCAATCCCTGGCCTCTATGTCATGGGAAAAAGGTTTGAGATATCTAATTGCAACAAAAGTGGGCCTAGGTCTAATCAAGTGAATTCCCCTTCCTGAGCCAGAAGTAGGTCAAATATTCAAAAGGCCACTTCCCATATGACTCACTTCTTACAATCTTGAAGGATCAAGAAGCTATTTCCAGAATATAATCTAAATGCAGGTGAAAATGCATGGACTGTCATGCTATATGGAAAGCACGAATGTCACTTAAGTAAGCAGTTTTAGGGTGGGATGATAAATAACCAAAGAATAGCATCAAAACTAGACTTCATAAATCAGGATTGACAATGCAGGATGTCTTTTGAGGGCATAGAGTACAATCATGCAGGGAAACATCTGCTCTAGTTAAATGCATGCTTTTAAAACTAAGTTAGCTACACAATGTTCAATTAGAATGAGGTTGTGCAAGAAATATATTTACTTTCTAGAGATCGGTGCTAAGGAAGAAATATTGGTACTATTCACTAATTTTGGGACAAGATGTCATCTCAATATGCATCGGGCCATGCAGTTATCCAATAAGAACACTGTGATGTTAGTATTTTTTTGTGTATTACAAGATGCATGCTTTCCAAAAAATTGGAAGGGAAGAAGAAAGGTTGTTTGTATTTTCCTTGGCTTTTGTCAAGTAACAAAAAAAAATACAAGCAGTAATATTACAAAGATTCTTCAATCTCATTGTACCCCATGACCATTATTTCTAGTGGGTACATAACAGAAAATTCTCTTCAATGTTAGTCGTTGGGAATATTCAAACCTGAGCCATGGGCAGTAAGGATCATGAGCATGCAAAATAAGCTGCATCTTTCCATAAATATTATTCAAAGAAACAAGAAATATTGTATGAAATTTTCTTGTCTTTTGAAGACATCTTGTATATACTTTTCATGTCAAGTAACAAGAAACAAATTACAATACAAGCAGTAATATTACAAAGTTTCTTCACTCTTGTTGTGAACCATGGACAATCTTTCTAGTGGATATACAAAATGCTCTTCAATGTTAATCATTCAAAATATTCAAACCTGTGATTCCTGAGTCATGGGCAGTAAGGATCATAAGCATGTAAGTTTTATTATTGTAGCTAAAATATAATTTCAAAAATAAAATACATCATTTTTTGCTAACCAAAAACAAGCTGATATAGATCAGTCAGTCTCAACTATATTGTTGGTTGGAATATATTTCCAAAAAGAGCAGTTAAGAGATATCCAAAATCATAAATTTCTATAGTACTACAACATCCATTAAAACAACATATAAAACAAACAAGTTTAGAGCTTCTTCCACTATCAAAACATACCATGCAACATCACAACATGTTATCATTACAACTTACATGCAATAGAAAGAATGTGCAAAACCATAAATCTCTACAAGGGTATGTCAAAAGTTAAAACTGAGTATGTAGTTTCACACCATACATCATAGGAAACATGTGAAAACAATGAATTCTCAAACTACCTTTCCTCTTCAAAATGATACTAGAAACCTCAAACCCAAGGCTTCAGACTTAAATCATAAATTCCAATGAAATGCTTCAGTGGCACAGTTAACAAGCCATCTCTAAGGATTCAAAGTGCTTATGTTTTTCATAATGCAAGATTGACATTTTGTAATTCAACAAACATATCAGGAAGCAAGTTGAGAACACAAAGTGATGAAAGCTCATGCTGCACAAAAGGCATTCTATATTTGGTCAACTTTTACTCCTTGTAATTATATATCTGATAATAGCATACATAGATATCAACACCAATTCCATTATCTCCAATAAAGCTAGGTCATAATTATCAGGCTTATTCGATAGGGTAGGGTCAACACTTATTAGCTAAGATAGGGTCAACATGGTAGTCCAAGTAGTTGAACCCTCTAGAATAATTTCCAGCAACCTTACAAGTGTTTCAGCTCCAAGACAATCATTGGTCTGCGGCCTGGGAGTATGTGCTAGCAGTTTTTGAAGCCAATTTCCATCCGATTTGACCTATTCTCTTGGGTGTTTCTCTTAAAGGCTAATTATCCCTTCTAAAAGGGACAAAGAGAATGGAGAGGAGGGACTGAGAATTGATATATCTCTATGATCATCTTCAATCCCATTCTCTAAAATGATGCCATGAAAATAAGAAAATAAGGGGCTTGTTGGAATCCATGCAAACAAGAAAATAACACAAAAGGAAAATCAATTCTGCTAGTACACAATATAGCTTCTTGGTATCATAATATGAGAAGGATTTTCCATAAATCCAATGCCAATCCTTTTAAATAAAGCTTCGAATATTAGGTTTGACTATCTTGTAAATTACCCCAAGTATGAGCTCTCTCTTAGAAAGCCTCTTATCTACACAATTTGGGAGTATACCCAATATGCCCTATTGGTGTTGGAAAGGTCTAGATTGATCCATCTGCAATATCCCATCCATTTCTAGGTCCCTCATGACATTAACTACATTAACAAAAGGATTAGGCCACTATAATGTTGCCTCTATTAGTTCTTGCGAGAGCTAGGGCCAGGGATAAATCATCTGTAAAATGCAATTACTGGTTAGTATATGCCTCACCATCCCTAGCCCAACTAATTTTGGCTATTGTATGGGTGTCCCTAGCTCGATAGGGAAGCTCCAACAAGGAAATTGGAACTCAAGGTCCCCAGTGTACTTAATTGTATTAAATAGATGCACCTCTAAATCACACTTGTTAGTACTGGGTTGCTTCCTAATTTTTCTTTCTTTAATGCAAAAATATTGTGCTACCATATTGCCTCAACTTCTAAGAATTTAGTCACTCTTTGGATTATTGCCTATTTCCAATAATTCTAGCCTATGCCATGAGTGGGCTACAAATGGGCCAAGGAATAGATCAATATGATTGGAGAGTACAATCGATGGCCAGTAGACTGTGGGAGTGACAAATAAATATAATCCATCAATGTTAATCCTTATGCATGTATACTAACTAAGAATTGATTCAAAATAAAAAATTTAATGATTCAAACAACTTATTAGGGGAATCAAAATAATTATTTTTTATCCAATGGAAATGCCATAAAACTAATTGACATCACCTGAGGACAAGATTGCATATGTTGTCAACATTCCTTCTCCATGGGAGGTTCATTAATATCCTCCAAGAACACTCTATGTTGAAGCAAAAATATTACAACACTTCCCCTTATTCCATCATCACTTTGAAAAGAAATTTGGGCAACATGAGGCCAAGGAAAATCAAGAATGTGAGTGGACACATATTAGCTTCTCACACTTTTTGACAACAAATTGGTAGCATAACCTCAGATTGAAGAGATACCCCTGGCCTAGCTAGCGCACACAGTCCTACTAAGGTCATCCTTAAAGTATCTGAGTCTAGTCTAGCTAGTCCTAGTAGCACTGTGAATTAGCCTAAACCCTAGCTAGGAGAGGTTACAACAATCCACTTTAAGGATGAGGGAGGTCATCACAGTCCATGGCCCATCTAGGAGAGATCATACATAGTCACAATCCATTAGGATAAACCTTACACAGTCACAAATAAGGGTTAGCATCCCTAGAGGGATGACGCCAATGCTAATAGTCCAAGAGTATCCCACAGAACTGAACACGACCTATATTTTCAGTAGAAAAATGGTCTTGGATCAACCTAAAATAGTCACAGGTCAGCTTCATAGAGTCTTGGCCCAGCATGGAAACAGGAGAGACACCACACATTCCATGGGTTAGATGCATAAGATCACAGCTCAGCAAGAGAGACACCACACAGTCCACAGGTCATATGCATAAGGTCACTTCATGGTTCATGGTTCATAAGGTCACTGAATGGTTCATGGTTCATAAGGTCATTTCATGGTTCATGGTTCATGGTCTTTTCCAATATTGCACATCCACTCAAAAATAGGCCGTTGGTGGGCTTGATGAATTCGGTCCAATTGTAATCCTATTGGAGCTAGACAGAAGCAATTTCCACCTTAAAAAACTTATACATGCATCCATCGTTTGGGTTTAAACACCAAAAACACAAACTTGCATCCATCACTTGGGTTTAAACACTAATATCTGATAGGGTTTGATTTCTCATGCAGGGTTTCAAAGAATCCCCGTGCAACAAACAAGTTTTGTAATTATAGGATTAAGAAGAAAATATCGGCACATATTGGGAATCGAAAAAGATGTCGATAGCCATTGTAATCGGCGCAATGGAAATGAAACCCTATGAAAATTTATAAACATTCACACAAACCCTTGGACAACAATCAGGTATTAAAAACAACAAAAAACATATAATTTGATGTGGCAAATGCAAATAACAGCAACAACATACATCACATACATCAAATAAGGGAAAACAAATGGGGATGAGAAATAGATCGACGTATCTTAGTGAGCCATGCTGGAAATACCTTGACCTTGGTGAGCACAAGATCTCCGAGCCTCCATTGTCTGCAGGAAGTTGTTTTGCCTCCTCGTCTTTTATCCGATGCCATGTCGTAAAACCCTGATGCCAACGACAAATAATGTATGGCATACCTTCCCAATCCTCAACAAGAATTATACCCTCAACATGAATCATACCCTCCCAGTCCTCCTCTTCCACAATTTCCATAACACCATTAATTTTCCCCTGCCCCTGACGCCACAATAGTGTAAATGCCTCATAACAATTGGGTACCTGTTAATATTTTACAGAGGCAATATTTTAGTGGCTCATTGGCAAATGGAGGAATGGGCTCACGATGGAATCCGGTGGCCGTAGGTTTCGAGGAATGGGCTCATGATGGAGGAATGGCCAGTATTTTTGTGGCTCAGAATGCAAGAATGGCCAATATTTTCGTGGCTCACAATGGAGGAATGGACGAATGGGCAATATTTTCATTTGTTGTTTAATGCATAG
>LPNX010174128.1:139592-174592 GCA_001517045.1 Pseudotsuga menziesii | reverse complement strand
ATCACATGAATCATGACCATTGACATTGGCATTGATATATCTGACGTTATGTCGGATGTTTTTCGAACACAATTTCTAGCTCTAAACCTAGTGCAATTCCTATCTAGGTTCTTTCAAAATGTATGGCATTATTCTAGGCTCTATATCTAGATCTATACCTAACGCTATGTTGGATGTTTTCTAGGCACAATTCTTGGCTCTATACTTGGTGCTATGTTGGATGTTTTTCCTGTCGAAATTCATGGCGCAATTCCTGTTGCTAAACCTGGATTAATATATGGTGCTATGTTATTCAGGACGTTTTTTTGGAGGCTATTATGGGCGTTATATGGGATGCTTTTTTTTGGACGTTAATTGGGATGCTAATTGGGATGATAATTATGATGCTAATTGGGACACTAATTGGGACACTAATTGGGACGTTAATTGGGATGCTAATTGTCATCCAAAATAGTGCCAACTTTTAAAAAGGGATGCTAATTGGGATGCTAATTGGGACGTTATTTGGGACGCTAATTGGGATGTTAATTGGGATGCTAACTGGGACGATAATTGGGATGCTAATTGGGATGCTAATTGGGATGCTAATTAGCGTCCAAAATAGTGCCAGCTTTTAAAAAGGGAAGCAAATAACGCCATTAAAAGCGCCATCCCATGGAAAAGCGTCCACTTTGTCCAAAAAATGATGAAAAATACACTAAAAGTGATGGTGGACGCTAAAAAGGAAGCTAAAAGAGACGTTAATCATAGGGTTTTGTTGTAGTGATTATATTTCCTTTAAAGCGGGAATTGGGTTTGGTACCAATAACTATGTTGAACTCATTGGTATCAAGTTGCTGCTTAAATTGGCATTGGGAAAACATTTAACAAAGTTGCAGGTTTTTTGTGGCTCTCAACTTGTTATAAATTGGGTTACTGGTCAGTACATAATTCATAATTTACAACTTTCTCCGTTGCTTAATGAAGTTCTCGGATTTTCTGAATTTCTGGAAGTAGTGGTATACAAGCATATATATAGGGAAAGAAACTCATTAGCATATGAACTACCAAAAGTAGGTACCCTTGTTTAGAAAGGTTACTGGCACATTATGGAGCATCGATTTTCTGAACATTGTGAGACTATTATGCCTCTTTAGTTTTCTTGGGTTTATGTTTGGTTTTTTTATAGAAGGTTTATTTTTTCAATAATGGTAAGTTGATAACTGATATGTGGAGACTGCTCTTTTTTTTTACAGTTTTTTTATGAAGATTATGTGGTTTTGAGATGCCTTGACAGAAGGATCTGGTTGTGATAGCCTGTTTTCTCTCTCAGGTTATGCTTTAAAGTCATACTTTACCCTAAGTGTGAAGATGTGATGTGAATGCGTATATCTGTTATGATATTGTCATTGAATCTTCTTAAGGAAGTTTTTTTTAGGAAAATAGTTTTATTTTAACAATGGACAACTACAATATGTATTGATCCACATTACAAATGTATTATTTTGAAGTCTATAAAACTTCTTTTTATTTTTTAAAATGTATTATTTTGAAGTCTATAAAACTTCTTTTTATTTTTTAAAATGGACAATACTTTCTAATATTGGTTCATTTGAATAATATAACCTTTTACTTTTTTATAAAAGATTACAATTTTTTCCCTGTGAAAGAAAAATGTAAAGAATCCATAAAGTTATGAAAAATATCCAATGGGGTGAGTTGTGAATCATCTTTGAAAAAACTATAATAATATGTTTTAACTTTGAGAAAGCTATAATATGTTTTAAAGGATTATGTAAAATAAAATAAAAAATTAACAGAAATTTTCCCAATCTAAATTAAAAAATATATACAATCTAAACAGATTTAGTTAAAAAAGTAATCTACGTTTTTTAATATTACCCATTCCAATAAAACAAAAAAATTAGCAAGATTAATAAAAACTCTCCTAATAGTTCGTATTTGCATTGCTTGTTTGTACTATTTGATATGAGGCAAGAATTAATTTGAAAATTTGAATTTATAAACCAGAGTCCACACTGAATGACATGAACAAAATAACAACGGTCATGACCTAAAACGCTAGGTTTTTAGTTTTTTCGATTTTAAATCCAAAAACAATTCGAGTTTCCTTTTTGGCTTTCTATCGTTATAGCAACTTGCTAATTTAAGTTTTTTTTTTCTACTCTCAGTTTTGAAAGTGAAAGAGAAAAGAAAGCAAAGCCATGCACCCAAATAAAAATGTACACATCCACCTATTGGTACTAGTGATCGGTTCATTTTTTTGGTATTCTTGTCACAATTTGGAAACTCGATCTCGATCCTTCTCTCATTTCAATTTTGCCAGACATTTTGTAAGTTTTATTCATGTTATTTCAGATGTTTAGTAGGTTATTTCTTAAATTCTTTCATGCTAATTCAGCTGGATTTTCTTCATTATATAATATTTGCATGGAAATTTCCCATTAACAGATCGCAGGATCATATAGCTATTTAAAAATGCATCTCAAGAACAGTTTTTCATATTTTTCATAGAAAAATCATTCATAGTTGACGGCCCAAGCAGGTCAGGTTAAGTTCATAATTCATATTTTTCATAGGAAACACAATTATGCTATCCTGCACATGAACATGGAATAGTTTCTCCCAATCAGGGAAAGAATCGCCACCATGACCATTTTGTCCTTCCTTCAGAACAAGAATTCCTCCACATCCACTCCTGCCGTGATCTCTGCAAGCATAATTGCAGATGAATGTGCAGTAATATTATGCCCAATCTATGCTCAAAACATACAATCTCCCTTGCGCAGCACTAAAATCCACAATTATGACCTAAACCCTAAAGGAGGAGCACAAAATATTGGCACTTCTGTTGTAGAAAAGGATTTATTCACATAAAATAGTTTTAGAGCGCAGCAATTTACTGTATCTTTGATTGACTCCTAGTTTGCAATTGCATGAATGATTTGAGTAATCACCTGTTCTTGTGGATGTTGATGAACAGGAGAGGCAAAAATGGGTAAAAATAAAATCGAAATCAAAGAAATTCAAAACCCTAATTCGAAGCAAGTCTACTTTTCAAAACGAAGAATGAGCATCTTCAAAAAAGCCAGTGAGCTTGCTATTTTATGTGGTGCAAAGATTGCAATCATCGTCTACTCTCTTGCAGGAAAGGCCTTCACCTTCGGCTGTCTTGACATTGACTTTGTACTCGACAAGTATCAAAACGTTCCAGTCACAGGATTCTGAAATTAGAAAAGCAATACAACCATGTGTTGCGAGAACTTGAAGCAGAAAAAAAGGTCTCGGACCAATTGAAAAGGGGAGAGATGGAGAATGATTAATCTAAGCCTGCAGAATTCTAGTGGAAAAAGGATATAGAAAATCTAAATCTATCTCAACTACTAATGTTTAGTGAAGAACTCAAGGCATTCAAGCAGAATGTTATCAAAACAATTAAAGAAGAGAATCTAGCTGCAATTAATATTGCCTCATCCCAATTAATGGCACTACAAGAAACAGAAACTATAGTACAAAGGCCTCCTCAGCAGTCTTCTTACTTTCACTTTCAATGTGCAGATGGAGATTATATAGCATCTCAATAGTGGAACCAATTGCTAGAAACCTCAGCATCTTTTGATTCAACTTCTGGGCACTATAAACTGTGCCCTTGGGATGAGGGAATTGCTAAAGCCCCAGCTAATACAATTGCACCAGCTCCATACACTCATGCACCTGCATATTGTCTTGGCAACCCCAGCAGCTTGTTTGGACAGGCTTCAGATACAAGCCACAAATTTGTGAAGTTTAATCCACCAGTGTAGCAATTCAATCCATCAATGCAACACTACTTTAATAATGCAGGAGCACCAGTAGTGCAACACTGTAATCCAACAATGCAACAATTCAATCCAGCAGCACAATATGGAAACTCTGCCATTAGAAGACAATACACAAGTCATCGGCTTGGGGTTCCAAGTTTTGCCAATATTTATGTGCAGCCTTCCTCCTCAGTAGGGCCAGACCAGGGCTCATTTCTGCCTCCATTTGCAGATCCCAGCTCAGACATGTATAGAATGGAATCGTCCAAGAGGCGATTTGGATCATCTCATGATGAGGATGATGGTACTGTTGATGTTGCTGTATCAAATAACGGTAATTTTCTGCGGCATGAATAGCCACTGTGTAAAACAGATGAACAACGTCTCTAGGTTTTGTTTATGCATTATATATTGAATAAAGAAGTACAGCTTGAGAATAGAGTAATTCATGATTAGAGGTTATATAATGCAACCAATGCAGTATTGCAGTGTGTTTATTGATTGCTCATCTGTGTATTGAAAGCCCCAATAGGTTTTGATTCACTTAATTGACCATTTATGATGATAAAAATCCCAGCGAACATGGAATTCTAGCAAGAGAGTAAAGAGTCTGGCCTATTTGAGCCCCTTGTAAACAGTAAAATTCTAATGGCAAATGAATGTTATGTGTTGTTGGAAAGTGTAAACGATCAGGGAATTAAATAGAATTAAAAGGAAATGCCAGGTTTAAAAACGAAAAATGCAGTGAATCAAATCAGATTTTCACATTGAAAAGTCTTGCTCAGAACTCAACAAACCATAAATCTTTGTAACCTTTTATTAATTAGCCATTAATTTTAAATAGTGAATGAATTTTAGTTAGTAAACATCAAAATTAATATTCTAAACTAATAGACTCCTTAAATGTTTCGTGCATGACGTGAACTGAAATGAAATAGTCTTAACTTTACAACCTTCAATGGTTTAGTAGTTTTTGTGAATCAAATTAATCTATGGTTAATTTATTTAACTTTACAACTTCAATGGTTTAGTAGTGGTTTAGTAGTTTTTGTGAATGGTAGTAATGAATGATTAATTTATTTTGAGCAAACACTTATTCATCCAAGTTCCAGTCATAATCTTAAGGTACAGATGAATTAGAGTTTTTTATTTTTATTTTATTGAGTTATATCATTTTTATCCAAGTACCAGTCATAATCTTAAGGTACTAATGAATTAGAGATTTTTTTATTTTTATTTTATTAAGTTATATCATTTTCAACAAGGTGATGCATCAGAGAAATCTACATTCTTTATAACCACTTATTAATGATGCATGTTTTATGAGAAGATTAACTTTGTCCCTATGATATAGGTGATAAAGTTTCCCCAATAATTCTACCTCCTAGATATCCTAATTGTGATTGTATTTTTGAGATGTTCAGCTGTGTTAAAGATGGGCACGTGTGTATAAATGGAACTATCAATTAAATTGTGATTGTATTTTTTTAAGATGTTCAGTTGTATTAAAGATTGGTAATTGGCAAGCGTGTTTGTTTTTCATTAAACTTATATTTATTATGTCCTCGACAGGGGATATATATGATTCGAGTAGGTAGATTAATTCATGAGGTAGGTTCAATTTTTTTGGTTTTTCAATGTTTTTGCAATAGTTTGGAATTATTTTTATTTTTTGTATTTTTAAATTATGATTTAACTTGGCTCTTATTTGTTCCGTGTAGGTGACGTCAGTATGGGATTTTGTGTCCCAAGACCCTGCGGTGAGATGATGTAAGCAGCCATTATAATAATTTTGGAATTAGGACCCTATAAAATCCATTTATGTTTTCGATAGTTTTTTGGCATTAAAGCCATACTAAGTCCTGACAATACCTGCACTTGCTCTGACAAACCTACATTGTTGGCTGTGACTTGACAAGGATTTGTGTATTCAATGCATTGAAAGTGCATGCATGCATCTACCTCCATGCAAAATTCCACGTGGAGTCTACGATCCTGAGGAGCTAGAGCAAGGTTTATAGATTTCTGGTATTATAAATCAGTAGAATGAGAAAGTGGGTTGCTTAGCTTTTCTTTTGACAAGTCATCCTAGTTTTAGAGTAAGCTAACATGCCAATCTCTTTTTTTCAGGCATACTCCTGCTCTTCTATTGAATTTTACAGCTGCCAAGGGGTTTCACATGCAATACAAAAAGCTTGCTTTTGGTATTGGGTTATTGCAAATGAATGAAGACATAGAAAGGAATTGATTCTTAGTACTGCCTATAATATTCATTAAAAAGCTCAAGAGAAAGAACAAGGAAGACAGGATGGAATTCCGGGACCTTCTAAATGTGGATTCCATGCCAGTTGTGAAGATTCTTTTGATAAGTGGTCTAGGAGTTGTTTTGTCAACTCAGTATGCCAGTGTTCTAACTGAAGATTCTCTTAAACATATAAATAAGGTAAAGGATCGGAGGCTTTGAGATATCCAATATTCATATGGCATCTTAAAAACATCTTAGAATGGAATTATGTGCTATAAATCAGAACTATCACCAAGTCCGTAGTGTTGCTATTCATAAAAGGTCATATATTTTGTAAATTGTAACTAAACAATCAAGGGGAAAGGACTGTGTACAAAGTAACGTTATTCATTCAAGATCAGAGTAGTGGCCCATGAGAATTTTTACTTACATAATTATATTTTTGTGTCTGTGCCTCTCAACAAGTCATTTTTGTTGTATTTACTCCAGCACTTATGTTTGCAAGCTTGGCGCAATTAGTGACATATGAAGATCTCATTTCCTGGTATGTAATATTTTTAACTTTCCAGCTCGTTGACTGCAAGGAGGGATTCTTTTGTTCTTAAGTTGTTTGTGATATTATTAAAAAAAAAATTGCAACTAGACTATGATATTAATAAAATTGTTTTTTGCAACTAGACTAGGATGGTACCAGAGACAATCTTTTGATATCAATTTTTCATAACATATTGTAGTTTAGCAAAGAGTCTTAAAAGACAATATTTCCTATTTCAACAAAGTTTCTTTCAATTCTTCCTAAGGAAAGATCAGTGAAACTTTGGGTCAAGAAATTTTGTAAAGGTCTTGGATAATAAACAAGCACAGTAGGCTTGTGAATGCACATTTAGATTGCCAATTTCTTCACTCGTAATAATTTCAGTTGGATAAATTTTGATGAATTTGAATCAAATTTTTGCAGAAATGGTTCTTTAGCCAAGCTTAGAAAATTTACATTTGCTTGGCAAATAAATGCTATTTTTTTATAACGTTCCTTCCAGATTATACTATGAAGGAATATTTTATAGTATTCCCATGTCCCAGCTTTTTAAACCATGTAAAACTACAAATTTTCTAAAGCCCACTTGATACTATTTTCTGTTAGCCTTATTTCTGAAAGAAAGAAGAATTTTCATCTTCTAGAGTAACTAACATTTGCTTCATATCATATTGTTACTCAACATGTCTCGTCCATTTTTTCTATATTACCTCTTTCTTTCTAAAAGTCAACTGTCTTTTTCTTTTTCAAGTGGTCTATGCCAGTCAATATTTTTGTTACATATCTCTTCAGAGCTATCCTCGGATGGATGGTTGTGAAAATAACCAAACCTCCAGAATACTTAAAGGGCATAGTTGTTGCAAACTGTTGTACAGGTTAGGTGAACTTTATTCTATCCTTTTGTGCAATTGTAAATATTTCTAGAATATTTGATTTTAGATGTAAACTTGGTGTCTTGGGAAGACAGTGGAGCAATAGAATGCTTATTTTGTCGATATGACAAGTAGGTTAAAGCCAAGTTGATCTTTGGTATGTTGATTTATACTAATCTTTGCATTTCAAAAATAGCTTCTTGTGATCTATACATTCATCTGTGAATAACAGATAGCATGATTCTTAACCCATTTTAAATTGTCTCAGTTAACCATTTTACATAGAAAGTTTAGTTGAAGAATGGAAACAGATTACATTTTTTAAATTCAAAATGCTGAATGTTTAAACATTTTTAAATTCTCATCATATATAGGAAACATGGGAAATCTTCTTGTCATTGTTGTTCTTGCATTGTGTCAAGAACAGGGAAGTCCCTTTGGAGAAACCAATGTTTGCAAAGTAACTAGGAGAGCATATGCTTCGTTTTCTCTGGCAATATGATTCTAACTAGATATTAATTCTCTGGACTTTAAACTTAGTATTGGCAACGCTTCTTTTTGATTAAAAACCTAAATGTGTTCATTTCCACTATTAGATGTTCACTTCTTGCAGATTGTATTCATAATCCGCATACCATAAATTGAAGCGGAGTGAATCCCTCTGTTATTTTGTGATGCATTTGTAATTGGCTTTGTAGCTTGGCAGTGTCTTCGTATGGACTTATGGCTACAGTCCCTTATGATCAGCAAGCCAACTTCATGAAGAAAGGGAATTAGAAAATGGGCTTGACGAGAAGATCCCAAATGTTGATTATTTAAATGCAGGAGAAACATCTAAACTTTTGACGACAGTCCAAATTATTCCAGAAGAGCTAAGTTCTGGAGGAGATTATCTATCTGATAAGCATAGTGCAAGTAGCACGGTAAGGATTTCATTCCCATTCAAGAATTTCATTCAAGAGATTGGAATAGGAAATCTGAACTTCTTGTGTGACGGGTTGTCATTATTCTGGCATTTGTTGAAGTCATCTTGATGCTTTTGCAGCAAGTTCAAAATGAAGTTAGGCTTTGTATCATATTGCAATTTTACCTCATATTTTTATTTAAAAACCCTTTATCACCTTAACAAATGCCAATGTGCAAAGGATTTATACCCACACCATTGAACGTATACTGTTGTTTCAATGTGAATTTGAAAGTGCCTGTATCCCTGAACAAAATTTTATAGTGAGAAGTTTTTGTTAGAGTTGAATCTGTTCCTCAAAAGTGGGAAGCTCTTACAGACCTTCGAAGTTCTATTCAGGCACACAATTTTTTTACGTAAGAATTTGTGGCAATAATAATGCATATATTGTATGAGGGTTATCTGCTTCAAAAAAACTATTAGCTATGCATCATTTTCAGTTTCACCCACTACCTTGAAGGCCAAAAGGGGAAAAGCTGTTTAAATTTGGTTAAGAAATAGACTCATAATCAGAATTTGCTGGGTAAAAGCAATCAAAATAGAAGAACAGATAATCATCTTTGTAATTTTGATATTATGTTCTCAAGCAAATGTGATTAATGTTTTCAGGATCAGAGTTTCTGAAATCAAATGTGCTTTGCTTGTAGGTTGCACTCAATTCCTTGAGTGAAAAGTCAAGCTCTTTCCAAGCCTGGCTCAAAAAAGTTAAACGATATATGAATGAAACCGGACACCTAATTCTTGAGGTGTTAATAGCACCTCCTATTGTTGGTGTGGTAAGTTGTTCAGATACGCATGCAAATGGTCTTTACTTTTATTTTTCTTGCTCTGTAACGTTAGAAATGCAATTAAAACTTCTGGAGGGTTGTTTCAAATTTGACCATCTTTATTTTTGAGTTATTAAATAAACTTTTATCTGGCAAAAAATAAAATTTACTTGTCAAAATCAGAAATGGGTCTGTTGGAACAGTTGCCAAAGTTTAGGGAACATAAACCCTAGAGGAGGAGAATATCTACACGTACCTGTCCCTTTCCCCAATACAGAATCCGGAACTTCGCCCATTTAAAAACTTAATAGTAAAACAAATTTAAACAAGAAGAAAACTTTGAGTCAGAGGGAGAGGACTTAAAACCCCAGGGCGACCTACCAATGAATAATTCACGGAAAACCAATTTTTTCACTGTTTTCCATTGGTGAAAACATGGTGGAGATTAAGTGGTTTGGCAATTATTTTTAGATTGATGTTAGGAAACCATGCTACCCCTCTCTATTTGTGAGCTTAGCTTAAATTCATCAAAGCATCCTGTAACTTAATATGTTAATGTTGCATGTAATTCCTGTTGCATTATAGTTTTAGTTTTAGTTTGCAAGCCTCAGACCCATGGAGGCTTCTTAGCATGGAGGCTTCTTGCCTTGCATATCTGATCTGAGGTGTCTTTTAGTGTTTTAGTTGTAGATGGTATTTACAAATTAGAATCATGAGAGCCAACTCTTTGTCGACATTTATAAGAAGATACACCTGAGGGATATTAAAAGATGCAAATTGCTTAAATACTTACTTCCTGTAGCAGAAGAGCCCCTGCACTTTGTAACTTTTCGTCTATAACAAGCGCCTATTTGCACCCAGCAAGTGAAAAAAGGTAATTCACAATCTTTATTTTATATATTTGTAGATAATTCATTGTGTATATTTACCTTGCTGAATGGCTCTGTATCGAGCAACACTATATCTTGATAATTGCTCACTTAGGTATGAGAAATGTTGACTTAGGTACGAGCAATGCTGGGAAGATAGAAAATTTATTATTTAGTGAAAAAAGCACTTGTTTATATATATAAACATTTAAGCTCGGAAATCTCTTCCCTGCGAAAATCAAAATCAACAATAACTTATTACAATTTAGTTCATCGAAGATTGTCTTCTATTTCTTCTTCATATCAAAAGTAGCTGCGCGGGTTTTGAATCCCAAGCACTCCATTAGAAATAGACGTCGTTGTAATTCGATTGTGGTTTCACTATTGAAAATCATTCTTTTAGTAGTTAACATTTGTATTGAATTGATAGTGATTCAGTTAATGATATTGGACTCAACTTGTGCATGTTATTTACAACAAAATGACTCAAAGCTCATTTCAGACTTGGATTTTCTGGTTTCACATTAAATTCTTTTCTTGTTTTTTTGTGTTTGCCTCAATTTTTTTTTGGAAATGGTTGTTTTACAAATTTAGGTAAGTATAGATGTTTCAGATAATTACCTTTTGAATTAAAATTGGTGGTTGCATGGTATAATAATCCTAAATTGGGAATTTTCTTCCATTTGGATCCAGATCAGGAAGGAAGAGCCGGTGTAAAGCAGCAGCTTCACTTCATATTTCACTTCTCATGGTTTGGGCATGGTTTGGTGATCTAGAGACAAAATATCTAACCTACTTAAAATATTCAAATTAGGGCAATTTCAATGGTTTCAAAGCCATTTCAATCCTCTTGAATGCTACAATTTCGTTTGAATTGAATGTGTGGAATTAGCTTCTGCTTAAAAAATGGCCATCGAAAGGTCATTCCAATGCTCCAGCTGTCTCACAATTCAGTGTAATAATGACGAATTACGACATAATCCTGACTGGCCGAAGGCCACATGCATGGAAATAGGATGTAGATGCTCAGAAAAAAGGTTCACCTTTTTTCCCTATGAGGGGTTCAGGCTGCTGAATCCGAACTTCTCTGCTAATTGCGATTCAATGCTTTGTTCAAATAACGGCACCCCATCTGCTCAAAGGTTTCTACTTTTTTCTCTTCTACGGCCTTTTTTCGGTACTGTTAGTCTCATTAATCATATGAAGTAAAGGCGTGAATCTTTAGAGTTGGAAATCATTAATTCTTTAAAAATTATTTATTACACATAATATGGTCTGGGGCAATGCGAGCTCCGGCGGTGTCCTAATTGTATAAATAGCTCACACAGCCCTTTCATACCCTGGTTTTTCCATGATAATAGCTTTGCTTAAGACTTTGCAAGTTTGCCTATGCATGTCATTTGAATTTGGTGGGAAACAACATAAATTAGATAAACTAAAACTATAAAAATTAGATTACGCATTTCTACTCTAAAAACACTGTGCTTGGTAGATCCCCTTTTAGATGGATCTATACTGGTTATGAACAACTAGAAAGAAAACAACTAACACTCATACACATATACTACTTCTGCTAGACCTTTGAACACATCAACAACAACCAAAGCTAGGGTAGATAGTGTTTAGTGACTACTTTCTTTTGTGCTAATTCAGTTGCTTCTATCTAAACATTAAAAAGAAAAAAACAAATACCAAATATGAAAGGAAAACAAATACCAAATTTTTGATGCAATATCTCTATAGATCAAATCGTTAATTGAGTAGAATCATGAATCATTTACTAAAAATGGAGTGTTGACATATATTTCTTTCATATATATCAAGCTAAAACTTAAAAAAAAATCACCGTAGGTGAAAATACAATTCAAGTCATAGAGCATCTCAAATACAATTCAAGTCTTAGAGCATCTCCCTGGCTAGTTGCATTGGTACTTTTATTTCACTTGAAACGGATTTTATAGTGATTAGTATAATACATAGGATGTGTTTTGTTTTCTGTTTATAACTTAGTTTCTCTTTTAATAATTTTTCTCATCATATGGATATTTCTTTTGAATTTCATTGGAATATGACCTTCATTTACTCTTGAATCTGTTGGAGAGTGAACCTGTTGGTCCAGAGCATGAGCCCGAGAGCCGTGAAGACTGCTCTTTTAGGATATGCGACCTCCAATTGGCTACTGCGCCCTCCCCAAAACCCTAAATTGGTAACTACGTTTAGAGGACTGTGGTATGTGGATTTGGTATTGAGTTTATATGTGCAACAGTCCAAGAGTTGTGACCTCTCACATCGTTGGTGAAGACTGTGTTTTTGTTGGTGCATTGTGGAATACTGTAGAGCACGATCTGATTTGAAGACTACAACCACATTTGAAGCTGCAACCAAGTGGATGGTGTCAATTTGCATTACAAGATATACATGACTAAATCTTTGTATTTCATTACATAAATTTATTTATATTTATCCACAAGTCTCTTCTTTTTATTGAAATCTTATATTCCAATCATCACAAGTCTCCTCTTTTTATTGAAATCTTATATTCCAATTATCAAAATCTTATAGTGTTTACTCATCACTTTTTCTAACATGAAGCCTTCATAGAAAATGTTCAATGATTTTATTATTTTAATTGAAACCAATATTTCAATTATTATATGATATTTCTTCAAAAACAACACACATATTAATATATCTCTATAATGCACGGTTTTGAATGAGTTTATTATTAGGATTTTATGTTGTTAACTTTATAGCATAACAAGACTGTAATAGTGTGTTAATAATGTGGATGTAGTGATGTTCCTTTAGTTATACTCAGTCTATATAACCAATATTAGAATCGATCATGGTCCTAAAAACTTTAACTTGTTCTTTGGTTTGGAGTTCACAAAAAAAGAAATATACTAGTCTCATGGAAATAATTTTAGGGTTCCTATGAATTAAAAAAAGATGTTTAAACTTGCATGTGACAATAACTAGAGGAAATATTGTTTTTCTTTACCTATAGGGTTTTAAGTAGTGTTTTTATTTTGCAACTAAATTACCAAACATTTTACTTAACTCATAAATGATTTAATCCTTCTTTTCACAATTTACAATTGATATCGCTGGTATTAAAGTCAATAAACATAAACTTTGCAATCTTGGAGCAAGGTGTAACTATATAATAAATTGTTAAGATGCTTCTTTCTCATGGAAGCTCTTCTAAGGAACTCTACAGGAACTCTACATTAACAATCCCATTTATCCAAAAGTTTAAAAATGATCAAAGCAGCTTTAAATGCATAAATAGACATTAATGAACACTTTGAAAGAAAGAAAAAATTACTAAATCTCCATTTCATTTTTTTTTTAGTTTGTTTGTTGCATATATGTTTAAACAATTTTCATAGCTCTTTAGTTTGAATGGAAAAAGCAAACATTGTTATTATTGTAATTGGAGTTGTTGGAGGTTTCCCCAGAGAAATGATCATGAGGCCATTGACAAATTCATGAATGTATACAAGTGTGGTGACCAATGCTTCAAACACATTTACACAATTGTAAATTCAATGGCAATTCAATTTACAAATGCAATGACATTTGAATTACAAACTTAATTCAACACATTTATAAATTCAATAGAAAACTTAATTAAATTTATAATGGCAATCCAATGTACAAACTTAACACATTCATAAATTTAATGCAAACTTATTTCAATTTATAATGGCAATCCAATTTACAAGCTTAAATACATACTCTTCCATTTAATATTAATATTTTTCTTTTTCAAATTATATATATTCACAAATTTCAAAACAATCATAACCCTTCTTATTAAATAATTTAGATTTATCATCTAGTATAACTAACCAACTTCTCTTATAATATGTCCCAACAAAATAAATAAATTTTTCTTAACTTTTAAATTCACCTCTTCTAAGTTGGTCAATAAATATCATAATATTTTTATTAATAATATATGTATTGAAAAAATTTACAATTGATAAGTTTTTAAAATAGATAAATGAATGCAAATAAATGTGTTTATGGCTCTTAATCAAATTATCCATTTTTACAATTATTGGGTTTTTAAAATGTATAAGTTAGTGTCAAAATTAATTGAATAAAATAAGTATAGGTTAGTTGTTTATCTTATTTGGTTTTTTTCCTAAGTTTTATTCCCTTAATTGTTTAGCTTCTTTGTTTTTTTAGAAGTTTTTTTTTTATTTACCTTATTTGCTTTAGTCGGGGACATTGCCACCTCGTGGCTCTTGTTAAAAATGATTACTTTGTTAAAAATAATTACAAACTACTTTTTAGAAGTAAATTAAATGAAAAAATATATAAAAAATTCTAATATAAATTTTAAATATTTAAAGTAAAAATAAATTTAATATAATAAATTCACTTTAAGACAAACAAGATTATTGTTATAAGAAAAATGAAATTTGTTCTGTTAATGATTTTTTTTGTTATCCCTCCTTTGGATTTGAACTTGTGACCTCTTAGGAGGAAACACATGCTCTTAACCATTAGGAAAACTCAAGCTATATATTAGGCCCACTTAGGAGGAAACTACAAAATCTTAGCAAACAAGCAAGGATTTGTAACTTATTTTCTTATTAAACTTTTTCTTCTAGCTACTGATGAAGGACTCTCATATTTTATCCCTCTTATAACTCAGAAACTTGGTCCTCTTAGTAACCATATTTGTGCTAGTCATCAAATTCCTTTTTTTCTTAATTCATCAAACCATTTACTTCCCATCACTACTTATGTATCCCCAACAAAAAGTTTAGCTTATAGGTCTTCATGATTTGTACCTTTTGGCTTCTATACTTGCTATGAAAATGAGCTCAATTAGTATTCAAATCTCATTTTGCATTTCAATACAGAGGTATATTAGAGTGTCTTTATATCCATTTTGTATCACCAAATTTGCATAAGGTCAATCTTTTTATTTTGGAAACAATACAAGGAAAGGGCCCTTTACTGGAGGTTTTTTGCAGATGTTATTCTAAAAAAAGCCCAAATATTCATTTACAGTGGGGTCACTAGCGGAGGCAAGCAAGAGAAGGTTTTAGCATATTATTTTCTTTGGTGTTTCTATACATCCAAAACATATCGGTGCAAATACAACACAAACACACCGATGTAGACATAAATCATGTGGCATCACGGTCAGAAACACCATCAAGCAATACACACACACACACACACAGGGTGCTTTTAACTTACAAAAGCGCATTGGTGTGTATTTTGAAAGCACCGAAGTAGGATAAATTGATAGTCGAGGTCATAGGATTATAATTTTTTTATTTTAAATTTTAAATTTTGATGCGGACAATCTAGATAACTGCACCAAGGTGTTCTAGTTTAGGGCGCATCGTAACAGGGTTAAATAAAAACAATATTGAATTACAAAAACCATGTATGAAATTAAATTTTTAATTTTCATTTTCATTTTTGGTACACTACTTCTAAACAACAGCACTAGGGAATTTGACTTTATGACACACCATTAAAGGGTTAAATCAAAAAAATGTGAATTAAAAAAAGAACTTATTACATTAAATTTTTATTTTTAATTAACATTACAATGTGATCGTTCTCAATAACTGCATTAGGGAGTTAGAGCATATGGTGCACCATGACAGGGTTAAATTAAAAAAATGGATTAGATTAATTCTTTATTTTTAATTCACACTTCCGATGCATTAGTTTCCCAAATTGCACCAGTGCATTCACATTTCAGATGCACCGAAACAAGATTAAATATAAAAAAAATTACCAAATTGAAAAACCTATTTTACCATCTTTGCAGTGATTTTGACCACCTGAGCATCAGTGTCATACCTTCCCTCCTCAAACCCCCTTCCATTGATGCTCCATGTGGTCACATTACTCAATTTTGTTTCTTGTTGAGTGGATTTTGAATTTTGTCAAATGGTGGGAAATATTTGAAATTAGGTGTACATTGCAAGCATGCCTCTAAGATGAGCAATTGAATAGGTAAAATATTTGTCACCTCCTAATTTAATTGTTTAACAGATTGAAAATTAAAATTCATCTTTAGTTTACCTTTTTTTTTTGTAAAATTTTAATAAAACTACACGGTGCATTCGAGCCATTTAGCTCACACCTCTACACAGTGCACACTATAAATTTATAGGGTGCAACAAGAATGGAGTGTTTATACTTGTAGCACACCACGGATACATTGAGCTATAATTTTCATAATGCAACACCAAAACTTGAACATAATTTTAGACGCATCAATAAACTAAATTAAAAAAATCACAACTTTAATCAATGCACTTTCTAAACACGAACACATCATCACACTAAAAATATTTGAAAAAATACCAAATTAACTAGTACGTGGTGTTTACGTGTACACACTGAAATCTCAGTTCATTGATGAGTGACTAGCGCACTGTTGTGTCAACCAATAATTATTCTAAAAAAAGAAAAAAGGTGCTCCTATTACAGTGTGCTTTAAATATGGTTGATCACTATTTTTGGTGCTCACATGTGTCACAGCTAATGCACTGATTCTTCCTATTGATAAAAGTACCATATCTCATATTTACAAAATATTTTTTAGTGTATCAAAAAATACCCTATGCACTGACATGTTTGCCTTAAAAACATGCTGCAAAACTAAATTTATTTAAAAACTTTACCACAGATAATGATGCTCTTTGTTAACATGTACTCACCACATATTCTTTGCACTGATGTTTAACAACCACACAATTATGCTGATAAAAAACAATTATAAAACTAAAAAAGGTGTGCTCATGTTATGGTACGCTTTAAAAAGGTTTGTCCCCATTGATGGTGCGCTAACATGTTACCTCTGCACCTGTGCTTCCATCAATCATTCTTAAGATTTACAAAATATGGTTAATGCATATCAAAAACACACGTGCACCTATGCATTGAATTTAAAACCACATTGCCTTTATTTTAAAAGATAGATTATACCACGATGTGCTAGGGTCAATGTAGCGTATTGTTGACGGCTCTTCTATTGTTGTAACACATCGATTATCCAAATGATTTCAATTTTAATTTATTTTATTTACATACCTGATGTGTTTGATTTATTGTAGCACACCGGTTGTAGTGCTCTTGTGTGAGAAGAGCACTAGTGTCCGTACATGACTATAATTTTGGCTCACTCCTTTCCAAATTCATCTTTCTCAAGAAAAAAATATTATTTGATGTTAATAAATAACATGCTCATTTCATAAAATATTTAATGTTTTTTGTGTTTATTTATAAGACTAATCGATGTTATATGCGAATCAAAGATCTCACAAGCAGCAGGCCCATCAATAGTAGCAGGAATGACTTAACTAGTTAATTTTGTGCGTAAGTGGGAGGATAGAAATAGGGAGAGTGATTTGTACCCTTTTCCCATTACCCACGTAACATGATACCTCATGATGGTTATCGAACTTCTGAAGTTCTATTAGAAGGACACATACCGTACGGGGAACTCTGCTTTGTTGGAATAATTGATCCGTCGTTGGGATCATCGTAGAAAAGAACTTCACATTAGTCCTTATCTATGGTTACATCCCACTAAGGAGTAAATTTAATTCATCACTAGGTTATCTAGGGGAGGGGAGGATTTTCCCTAGTTCTCTGATGTTCCAATTGGCGTTGCAGTAGAGATTTAGCTCACTTACTCTCAGAGATATATCACAGACCACATCACTAATCTTGTTGATTTTCAAGTACACATTGGATAGATATGGATCTATTCTTTTGTCATATATGAGGTTAAGTTCCTCTCACTGATGGTTATAATCATCATTCTTATCACCTATGATGGGTAGTGCATTAGTTTCCCTCTTTTATTTTATGTATATTATTTAGTGCGAAGACCTAGATGCATTAGGCGGGCCACAATTTTTTGTGGAAATTTTGTTTTCCTTTGGATAGATGCCATGCATAGGTTGATGGGAGGGCCAATTTCCTTTTTGGTTCAGATATTTTTTGTTTATTATTTTAGAGAATTTCGGCCACAAGTCCATCATTTGACCGCCACCCTCCTAGGTCGATGATGAAGGTGCATATGCACATGTAGGAACATATGAGTCCTAATGGGGAGAAACCTGAGTACCTAGCTAGGATCACATAGGAGGTGCTGGAGATGCTAGAAAGTGAGGATTAACATACATTTTACATTGTTTCATATCCATGCGTGAGGCTGGACTGGAGAGCATGTCCCAAAATATTTTTCACCTAGGATGAGCCACTAGATGACAAAGGTAAAATTAGCATTATATTTCAATTAATCTAGTTGCATTGTATTGTCTTACTTAATGCAAATGAAATTTATATTCTAAATTGTTTTATTAAATTTTTTAATGAAATTGTCTAATTATTTTTGTGTACTATATATTTTGTAGACATTGGCATGTTCGATGGGGAGGTGCCTCCACCTTTTCAGGATGATAAGGATATGAAGGATCCAAAAGTGTCTGTATTTCCTAGACCCAACCTACGATTTAGTTCAGAAGATAGATTTAAACAGGATGCGGTGGATAGGTTGTCCACATTGTTGGATTGACAAGGATTCCATCCTACATAGGCATATCTCGATCAGCCAGCCTCTCCTCCTCGCCAACTTGACCATCCACCATCTCCTACTCCATGCATCTTAGAGGCTCTAGATATGATGGCTACATCAGCGAGTGAGATACATAATATGGGATATATCGACTATGTTTCTCTTGATGTTGCATTTTTTTGTGGAAGAGGTACTTATTTCTCTAGCTCTATTGTTGGATGTGTCAATATTTCTGGATTTGTTGGCAGAGGTAGTGATGCCTCTAGTTTCGGAGCTATACCATATATATTATAGAAATTATTAAACCGGAGATGTATATTTGGCATGTATCATGAATTTGATATTATTTTTCACACACACACATATATATATATTCCATGTTGATGTTTATTTGTGTTGACAGTGATGTGTATGTTAGGTCAGGTTACATATGTTTGTTAGGAGTGCTTAGTAGATGTGTATGTTAGATGGTGTTTGTTATATGTGTCCATAATTAATATGTCATGATGCATCTTGTGTTTTGTTAGATATTATTATTATATTTGCATGTAAAATGATTTTTAATTCTATTAAACGTATATGTTAGATGATAGTAGGTAATGTTTACATGTGTATGTTAGGTGATGGTTGATGTATATGTTAGATTATGTTAGCTATATTTTTACATGTATGTAAGATGATGCTTATGTTTGATAGGCGATTATAAATGTGTATGTTAGATGATTTTTGTCATACATGTGTGATGGTTAAATGTTAGATGGAATTTATGTTTAGTAGGTGGTCATGATGATGATGGTACTTTGCATGATGTTAGGTGATGATTGTGGTGATCATTGATTTGATTATCAATTTATAATGTTTCTTTTGTTATGTATATATGGACTTTGTTTTCATGAATTCAATGGGTTGTCAAATTATTTTATGATATTTATATTCATGTTTATGATGTATTTTGTTTATGTTGAGGAGCATGATACAAGTGTGTGATGCAATTTTATTTATTTATGTATTTATGTGGATGTCTTTTATATTAGCTATAATTATAATTACAAATTATGCACAATCTTAGCTATAATTGCAAGTAACAATCTCAAGTTATTACAATTTACAATCATTATTACAATTTTACAACTAAAAATCCAATTACAATTACTATAAGAAATTACTAAAGAATTAATCATGCTAAATATTACAATCATTAATACAATTTCACAAATACAAATTACAATTACAATAAGAAATTACTATAGAATTAGTCAATTTACAATCATTATTACAATTTCAAAGCTACAAATTAAATAATTAATCATGCTAGAGCTACAATGATTATTATAATTTCACAATTACATATTACAATTACAATTACCATAAGAATTTACTAAAGAATTAATCATGCTAGTGAGGATGAGTTGGTGAATTGTTAAAAATAACTTCATTTATAAAAACCTTAATGTGATTGCAATGTTAGAGTTTGAAATGAAATCTAATTAGACTGTTAGCTTTACTTAACAAATAAATAAAATGCATTCACACATTATAGATGTTCTTTTCACATTGTGATTAATTTGTAAATTAACTATACATTTGGAATTAATATTAAAATTTATTTATCACTTACTAGTTAATATGAACATAATTAGTATAAAATAACTATTTAAATCATATCCACAAGCATGTACATATGATACACAATGACCTATATTTTTTCAATATCAACATGCAATAATAATGGTGCCACAATAATTTTATTATTTTAAACTAAATATGCAATGAGATATAAATACCTTCAAGTAAAATAAAATAAAATTTCACATAAGATTGATTGTTAGCCAACTAAAATTATTTAAAAACATCCAATAATCGATTTCCATGTCCACCATCATAACATGAAAAATACACAATATAATTAGAGAACTAAAGATAACAATAATAAAATGATATATCAACATTGTAAATGATGAAATACAAATGTACATATCACTCTCCATTTCCATCACCCTAATTATCTTTCTCGCTTGGCATGATAGCACAATTGTTCTAAAAAATATGTTTAAATCTAGGGTCATGTATTAATACAAACCACCAATCCCTATCCAAAGCATCAGAGTAAAAAAGCACTTGGTTGTAGTGTTTTGAGAAAACATAAGGCTCCTTGGTTTCATCCCACTATAACAATCTCTCTTTACATTATCCTATCGAATGTGTCCCACCACTTGCACCTAAAAATAACACATTGGAAAGGTGAGAAGTCTAGTTGAATGATCTCTTGTATATTTCTGACATAACCCAACTTCCCCCATTTAGGTTTTGATCTCCATGTCTAGCACAACTAGATTGGTTAAACTCGACTTCTACTCCACATTCTTGTATAAGACGTCCATCATTAGCATCCTTATTGTGAAAAGAATGCACATATTCCCACATAGATGGGAACAAATGCACATGTAAGAAAGTGAAAAAATGATGGTGGCATATGTATAATAACCCTACCATTAATATATAAATTTATATATGTTATCATTCAAAGGTCCATTATAAAGCTTAAAATGTACAAAAAGTGGTTATTACCAAGTAGTTGCACCCAATCCATATGTTTAGCACATCCTCCTCAGCATGTGGGTAAAAACCAAATGAACCATATTTCTTTATTACTTGGTTAGCAACCCAACTATTGGGGAATATCATTAGCATATTATCTTTCAAATGATCAAGATAAGGAATTCCTATACCATTCAAACATCTAAATTATTTCCTTTCAATGTCCCATTTCCTCATCTTCTATTCATACAATGTGAAACACGGTTGTGTTGCCTCTGTGTTGTAAAGGATGAATTTATTAATGGTATCAATTTTTGAATTTGTTGTCGTATTCAAGAAATCAAATGGATGCATAGTACGTATGAGATGAAATATATATTATGAATTTCATTTTGAATAGTTACTATAGAGAATTGTGATGAAAGATAAGTGACTTATTCTTTGTCATGCACATTTTTATATTTATTTGGAGTAGATCCCCTTCCCTTTTATCTATTGTGGGAAATATTACACAAGAGTTCTTCCTTCCTGGAACTTGGTTATGGGCTAGGCTTCTAGGACGTAGTAAGACCTAATTATTTGGAGGTTGGATTGTGACCCAAGTGATTCTGCAAAAGATTGTTAGAGGAAACTAACACAAAACAAAGAAAGTGATAACAAAACCAAATAAAGTGCCAAAGGTAGGAGAGGATGCAAGCTCCAACAATCAATGTGAGCTAAACCACTTGTATTTTTCCCAATGGTCCATCTAGTACAACACCTTAGAGATGTAAGCTCCAAAAGGAGGTAAAAAATATTCCTAAGGGAGGCCTTTCCTGTCCAAACATGTTTGCAAAATGGTTAAGCAACCAAATGAGAAGAACACTTTCCCCTTGAGGGAAGGAGGAAAGGGAGGTTTGGTGAATGCTTGACAAGATGGAAGAGGTGAGATAAGAGGAATCTCAATCACAATTACAGCAACATAACCTTACTAAAAATCCTTCTTCCAATAAGCATGCACATGGATTTATTTTATAGGCCAAGAGGTTTCCAAGAAATAACAAGATCATAATGTGAACAAAATGATCCATGTTTTGGATCGAAAGTACACCAAGAGGCCATTAAGGAAACCAAGTGTGTGAAATACCAAAATGTGTCGTTGATGGTGTTATGATTTATAATCCCCCCTTGTCTATAGATAGTTTATTAGATTATTTTCCTAACTTAGGAGTCATTTACTTGATATTGGGTCCACCAGTTCTATTGGTTCCACTAGTGCCATTGGGTCCACCAGTAACAACCACTAGAGTGTGGGGAACACATATAGAGGTTAACTGACACTTACTGCATGTCCATGCATCAATTAATGTGCCTTTGAGACCAATCCCTACATTTTAGGAGCCACTCTGAGTGCCACTAGTAGCCTTCTTTAGTTGGTTATGGTAGGTAAGTAGTTATTCTAAGTTAACCTCCAGTTACATTAAGTTAGATGTCTTTTAGTTCAGTTAGCGCTAGTATTGCATGGATGCATGGGAGTAGGAACCATTTCTCACCTACCTCGTCAATTTAACTGGTTTAATTGATGGATAGACTAAATTAGACAAGTGGAGTTAGACTAGTGAGCTCCAATAGTGATTTAGACACTTAGTTAGCCAGTCAGTTAGGATTGAGTTGGTAGATTCGAATCTTAATCACATGATTTGAATCCTCCTTTATGTAACACTATTGTATACTGCTAGAATTAATTATTATTAATGTTGTAATTTACTGATAAATTCTTATCAGTTTTATCTAAAATTTGTCATGTTTAGTGTACATTGTTCTTACTATTCCACTGCAAAATTATACCTTTCAATTGCACTCATTTCCTGTAGATCAATGGTTCAATAATTCAAACATGGTATCAGAGCCTTGTTCAGGCTAGCAAAAGGTCTATCTGATCTCCATTGTACACCAGAAACAGCTGGGTTTCCACATAAATCCTGTAATATTTTCCTTGCTAACTATGGATTCGTCCAGAGAAGTTTCTGCAGGTGTGACAGACCCTGAGAAAGTGTACATGTCAAGGTGGAAGGCTTGAAATTGACTGATTGTGAATTTATTTTGCTTTTTGCATTGTTACTTGTAGGTACCTACGTATCTTGTTGATGAATTGATTGTTCAGCAGAAAGATTGATGGATTCTTCAGCTCTTGTACCTCACATCCTTACACCCTTCAATTATGTTGATTGGAGGGAAGATATGAAGGTATCCTTGTGCAAGCTTCACCTGTTTAGGATGAAAATGGCCAGAGAAATAGAACCCCATCACCCTACTGAGAAAAATAAGTTCTTGAATCGATTGGATGAAGCCTTTGGCTTTTTATGCACTAATTTCTCCCATGATATTCTGTTTCACCTTGAGGGATAGGAGACTCCAAAGGAAACTTGGGAGAATATTGAATCATTGTTTGGAAAACAAGATGATATTCGATGGAACATATTGGAGAATGATCTCATTGCATTGCATCCCAGCAGTTTCGAAACTATTTAGCAGTTTTTCACAAAATTTAAGTCATTGTCACTGCAATGTAAGCAATGTGAAATAGAGAGGAAAGATGAGCAACTGGTTCTAACAGTACTGAGCAATATTGGCTCAAATTTCTCTGTATTTTTCTCTACACTACATTTAAAAGAAGCTTCCATCCCCAATTGGAAGATTCCTTCTCTAGATACTTTTGTTGGGTCTTTAATACAGGAGCAGGATAAGCTGGTTCAAATGGGAGTGCTTCAAACTTCCAAGAATCAATATCTCTTGATGTCGGACTCAAACAATGCGTAAGTCAAAGGGAAGCACAAGGGGAAGGATCCTAAAGCTTATGATTCGAATCCAAAAGAGAATCGGAGATCTTTTGATGGAGCCTCGAGTTCCAAAAAAGCGAAGACTAAGTGTCCATACTGTATGAGAGGATTTCATCCAGAAATCCACAAGGTGCCTAGATGTCTAGTCTTGGAGAGGAGACTAAATAATATGAGAGGTTCCTTGCTTTGAATGTAGGAATCACTCCATCAAAGGCTTACTTGATATATTTTGGAGCATCCAACCACATGGTTTCCTTGAGGGAATCCTTCACCAATCTCACTCTGTTAGGAGGACCTAGCACTCATATGGGAGATGAATTCCAAATCCCAGCTGTTGGGAGAGATTCTATTAAATTCCAGCATTATGAGTTCAATAATGTACTCTATGTGCCCTTTAATACAGCAAATCAAGTTCCTCAAGATGAAGAAGAAGCAAAATCTTCAACACAGTCAATTCAAATTAAAGAAAGTCTCCTTGGAGTGACTCCTTCTCCTGTTGCTCAAAATTTTTATGATATCTCTGATATCCCATCTTCTCATATAATTGATCCAAAAGAATACATTCGAATCTCTATTATTGAAGAAAAAATCTCCTTCCATTCTATGCAAACATTCTTCAGTGATTCTTTTATTTTAAATTATATGCAAAGCTTTCCAATGTTTGTTTCAAAAAATCAAGAGGAATTTGATTTCTCTCTCTCTAATGTTGTTGCTGGTGTTCATAAAAGTAATAATTTGGATATTTTTGAATAAATATCAGTTTTTAGGAGTGATCCATTCACTCTCTTTGATATAGATATTCCCGTGAATTCCTACATGATTGCATGCACCGATATTCGGAATTTTGTTGAAGAAGGAGAAAACGGTGCATCTACCATTTTGATGGGGCACTTGGAACCTTTGTTCCATACTCTTGGATCCTATATGAACTTATTTGGATCTGATATGACCTTATCTGGTTCAAGTTTTAAGTTTCAGGAGCCTCCAGTCATGCTTGTAGTTGTTCCCATCAATTTTGGTGTGAAAAATCAAGTACCACAAGTCTCTTTCAAAATTGTTGTTGGGGATTTGATGTCAATTTTCTCTCATGAGTTTGCTGATATTATATTTTGTGAATCATTGGTTATTTTTGAATCTATATCAGATTATGGAGCTCAAGCTTTCAGTCTCCACAGTCCCATGGATTCTCTACCTTTCTATTTGATCACATGCTCATCTCCTCACATAACTAGTAAAGATGGAGACATTCTGCATTTGCCTGGACACTTGCTCCTAACACTTGGCGTTGATTTTACCTCACATGGTTTGATGTTCAAGGATGCAGTATATCAATTGATTGGGTTTTCATCACATGGTTCTACTTCTCAAGCACTTTTTCTCTCTCATCATTCAATCTCAATTTCTCTACATGGGTCCAGTTTTCATCTTGCAGTTGTCTATGTTTTGGATTCAGTTGAGCTTTTTCTTCTTCTTCCAAAGAGGAAAATTCCTCCAGGCATATTCATTTTATTTGTATATGTTCACATGCACATTCTTAGGATGCTGCTGCACAGAAGAACCAATATACTGCATTTTTTGTTGCATAGTGTTGCAATTTGCAGCAAAATTTTTACAACTTATTACCCAAAGAGGAAAATTTTCTCTTAAGTATAGCTTGTTTTTCCTATTACTGCTTATATTTTGAGGGGAGGTTTTGTCATGAGGTTTTCCCCATTTTCCTTAGTTTATTAAGCAGATTTGTAATTCTTTTAGATTATAATGGGTAACTTTTGGCCTTGTTGACAGGTCCCACAGATGTCCAATTTTGTATTAAGGCGGGGGGGGGTTAGATTTANAGTTTATTAAGCAGATTTGTAATTCTTTTAGATTATAATGGGTAACTTTTGGCCTTGTTGACAGGTCCCACAGATGTCCAATTTTGTATTAAGGCGGGGGGGTGTTAGATTTATAATCCTCCCTTGTACATATATAGTCTATTAAATAATTTTTCTAATTAGGATTCATTTACTTAATATTGGGTCCACCAGTGCTATTGGGTCTACCAGTGCCATTGGGTCCACCAGTACCAACCATTAGAGTGTGGGGAACACATATAGAGGTTAACTGACACTTACTGCATGTTCATGCATTATTTAATGTGCCTCTGAGACTAATCCATACATTTTAGGAGCCACTCTGAGTGCCACAAGAAACCTTATTCAGTTGGTTATGGAAAGTAAGTAGTTATGCTAAGTTAACCTCAAGTTACATTCTTTTAGATGTCTTTCAGTTCAGTTAGCGCCAGTATTGGATGGCTACATGGGAGTAGGTGTCATTTCTCACCTATCACATCATTTTAATAGGTTTAACTGATGGATAGACTGAATTAGACAAGTGGAGTTAGACTAGTGAGCTCCAATAGTCATTTAGAAACTTCTAGTTAGCTAGCCAGTCACGATTGAGTTGGTAGATTCAAATCTCATCAACATGATTTGAATCCTCCTTTATGTAACATTGTTGTATACTGCTGAAATTAATGAATATTAATGTTGTAATTTATTGATCAATTATTATCAGTTTTATCTGAAATTTGTCTTGCTCATTGTACATTGTTCTTACTATTCCACTGCAAAATTATACCTTTCAATTGCACTCATTGCCTGCAGATTAATGGTTCAATAATTCAAACAAATGGGTGAGATCACATCGTTCATGTTATTCATGTGGATCTCAAAGCAAAATCCATGTTGTAGCACAAGTGTTGTTATGGAGATACACATTGTAGTGCATATAAACAAAGTTTAACTCGTGCAGTTGTTGATTTTGACTTCTTTGAGGCCATTTTGGACTCAATATTCTCTTTGGCTCTTGTGAACATGTATTTGGCTAAATGCATGTTATATGTTGATGATGCTTTACTGTGTGAATCACAAAATTGTCACATGTGCAAGTTTTTCATGATAATACATTCCCCCTAATATAGGAGGTTCATAGGGTACTATAGAGTCGATAATGGATCATCATTTCATTATTGTTATCTCTATTGGTTATTTAAAATATGTGAACAAAAATGAACTTCCAAAGGGGGGAAGTTTGTTGATAGATTTATGACTTGGTGTGTTGTATTTATACAAATGAGGTGGGCATACCCATGCTCATGAAAATGGCTAGAGTGGATACAAAATGAAGAAACCAATAGATCTCTCATAAACAACTATTGGCATGAATAAAGGTGGATTCAGACCATCCAAGAGTACATGAACTTGGAACTGGTGTAACTGATCCTAAAAAAGCAGAACTTGTTGAGAATCTGAAGAATCCCACAATGATGGGAATCTGGAATGGTGGTGGAGCCAATGAATACTGCGCTATGCCATATATGTTGCTACTATCATTTTCAAATACAAACACTACTAACTTTGAGATGTATGACTCCCCTTGATGTGATTAAAAGTGTTGATGTCGAGCATAAGGGAGGCTACTAAGTTAAGGAGCACAAATGGCTCTCCTTATTTAAGTTGAGGCAATTCCTTATATTGATTAAAAGGAATCCCAAGCTACGAATGGCGCTGCCTCAACTTGTAGAATATGGGGTGTTGGAGTCGATGAGAGTTGAAGAACCATCACAAGACAAGGTTCTTGCATGATGAACCAAGATCATGTTGTAACCATATTTGGTAATTACTAACATGACACAAGACTGTCTTGTAAGGGTGGGGCTCAGAATTTCTTTGATCGATGATAAACTGGGAAAAGAGTTGATGATATCATACTTCTGGTGAGATTGTAACATAGGGAGACAAATTGAAGATGAAGGGATTTGTTAGGGACACAATACTGGAGAAAGTGGCAATGAACAAAGACATGATTGTTATGTATTGGAAGACTCAATGTCATCAATTAAAGGTCACCAAGGGTTGTTGAGGGAAAAAAACCATGGGGGATACAGAGAGGTCCATAGTTTTGCTGTTGATGGCACAACAAAACTGGGATATTGATGATTGTATGGGTTGCAAAATGATGTCATGGATATGTTTAGCAGAGGGAAATGGTGGTGCCGAGAGGCAAGTTCCGTGATAATACATGAGAAATATTTCGTTATTGTTGATGGTGGCTGATACTGACATGTTCTGAGAGTAATTTTGAACACATGAGGCAAATACCCAAGTGTTGTAAAGGACATTACAAAGGCATGGAAAATGTAAAAATAAAAACTAAAATCAAAATAGGACACACTTGAGGGCTGTGTATCTAAATGTGCCTCGGGGGGGATGAGGTGTGAACACTGATGCACCCTTTGGCATGAGTTTGGAGGTTGACTGAGGTTGCGTTTATATAAATTTTTTGGAAAGAAACATTACCTGGGGGGTGAGGAAATCAATGTTGGGTAACCACTCCTTGATTGGAAAAGGATTGTTGCAAAACATCTTGTTGTGGTTGTGGTGTAGGAGGTTCTTGAGGAGGGTTTCTAGGTGTCTACTTCTTATTACCCACCATCTATTGGAAGCCAAGAATAAGTATACAATGATGAGTGTAATGGACATATTCACCACAAATTGAACAAGGGTAATTTGTCATCAAGTTGGAATTATTTCCTTGATTAAGGGGGGGTGCCCCCTGATGTTTCTTGATTACCCTAGTTTAGGTTCTATTTGGGGAACTCAGTTCCCCCCCTACCCATATTGTTGGGTTTGTTTGTTCCTTCCCTTCTTATTCCCCCTATTATAAGGATTTGGGGCATTAGCGATATTCAGGTGCTCAAATTGTTGAGCTTTCTATTGCATAGAAGGTTGGACAAAGTTGACTCCCATATGAGGCATGGGTGTTATACTAGGGGTACATGGGTATGGATAGTAAGGATTGTACCCCAAAGTTGGGATATAGGTTGGTTGCACTACATATTATGTGGATGTAGGTGTGGGTGATTCCATATGTGGTTGAGGAACCTTTTGTACTTGACTGGTACTAGGATAGATAGGGTTGTATGGTCTGTACTAGAGCTTTCCAAATGAAGTATTTGGCATAGTAGTAGTGGGGGACGACATAGAAATGATAGGTGTATATTACGTCATCATGGGTGTTGGTGAAAGATTTTTTTGCGAAGGAACTTTACCATGGTAGGAAATGGACACAATAATCCCATCAGTGGAATGTGACATCCCTACAATGAGAGGATCTAATGATCGATGTCAGGAATTGTCTAGTAGTACAGTATATAAGTACCTTGATTGGGCATAAATGCGGTCAAAGTGTTGGACTTTAAGATTCATTTCTTCCTCATTTTGTGGAAATGAGGTAGCCACATCTTTTACAATAGCTGGTTGGAGATATTTTAGAAACCAATCCAAAAGGAAGGGAGGTTGAATGTCAATTTTGCACAAAGGATGATGACGATGCCACTCATGGATGTGATCCACTATGTGTGTCGCAATGTTCTGTCAAAAATCGATCAAAATTTTGAGGCCAATATCAAGCCTTATAAACAACTGAAACTATGATAAAAATGTGGTGGTGATGGTCTCAAATGTGATGCAACATGCTCATGTCCAATTTATGTACTACTTTGCAGTTGTACCACTGAGGGTTCTTTGGAAGAGACGGAGACATTCAAAATATTCCATTATCTTGTTGGAGGAACACCATAGGTGGAAAGACATGAGATGGTTGGTAGGATCATCATCTGTTTTCATTCAAAGTTAGGTATTTTTTATGCAACTTATCAAGCATATCTTTCCAATTGGTATCATGAGCGATAAGGTCATTGACCAGTTTGTCTAGATCATGGAAGTTCAAACTTTCCATGAATGGTAGAATTGAGTTGTGGGTGTTCATTGTATTATAAATGTAGTTTTTGCAAGGTGGATACCTTGGAATATGTGGCAGTGATATCTATATTCTAGGGTAAAACAAATATGTGGTATATCCTCTTCTCAAAAGGGGGGAAGAAAGTGGGATAATTCCTCTTGGGGGAGTAAAAGGTGAGCCTCTTTATCACATCCCCAACCATCCGACCGAAAAAGAGTATGTGACTGAACATGCTAACTAAGCACCTGGGCTAACCAAGTCCCATGAAGTGTAAAATGTACATTATAAAATATATGGAAATACATGCTGATGAAAATATGTTAACATACACAGATAATATACATGTGTAGATGCATGATTTCTTTAACATACATCAGAAGCAAACATATGTCATCATACATTCACATCATAGAATAATTCATCATGTTCATTCATAAAATAATACAATTGCAAGGATTTAAGAACACAAATACTTATCTTTAGGAAATCTTTCCCCGCAACCAGCTATGTTGCTGCAACATTCCACCCAACTGTAGGCCAGTATGCTCATCAATCTCTCAGCAACACTGCTAGCCTTGAGCTGGGAATGATTCCACAGGGTTTAATGGAAACTAGAAGGCTCACATGTAACTAGGGGTATACAACTCAGCCAAGCCAACAAAGTTGGGTTTATAAAGTCATAATATATCCAATACCATGGGTTTAGCAAGCTATTTAGGGAACTGGAGAAACTAGATACTAAGCTAGTGGGATCGCTGAAGAGCTATGGACCTACACCACTAGGTTTATCAAGCACACTCAGGTTCCATTTCCACTCCCAAACAGTCCAAGACCAACAACCACAAAATACACAGTAAAATGCAGCTCTAGGATTTGAGGGAAGCACCACCACCAAGAAAAACCAAGATGTCAACTGGGTAATACAAATCCTAGACTGAGCGATTTGAATCCAGAGTCGTTTATGGCCATATCATGGCCAAAATGACTTAACAAAAAACCTACAACAAACCAAATTCGCACATATGACAACCAAAACTTCTCCCCCATGTAAGAATAAGGAATACGACCTCTATCGTGAAGGTTTCCGACACCTACACAGACTTCCCCCAACGCCCAGCGATTCAGACCTAGACCAAAGTGTGAAAAAGAAGTGTACATAGCCCTATGTAAGGAAAAATGAGTGTCTCTATGATTGTTCAATTCCCCCTCTCTCCCCCCCATGTGTAAGGATTGCATGTGCTCCTTTTGTGGAGTATACATGTGGGAAAAGGACTGGAAGTCCTGCCAACCACATGACTGCCCATGCATATGTTTACCAAGGGTAATAACTACCCAACCAACTCTAGTAGAATTAAAATGGTTGGTGTATGAGACAAGGAAGGGTGAATAAAACAAAAAAGGTGGCTGACAACTAGATGGTTCACTGCTGGACACTTGGTTGTTCTCCAATGGCTCCCAAGGGTTAGACATCCCCCCACCCTTAAGCTTAGGAAATCATTCCCTTTTCATCATTGTTGCGTCGACATAGATGGTTGTAGGTATTTTAATTAATTTTTCATATGTACATGGTATCCAACATTATAACATGCCTGGCTAGCACAAAATACCATCGGCATTTCCAAACCACAATACAACAATCAATGGTGGGGCGTTTTCCTAGCTCTACACCATGATTAATTACAATACATATGCATCATATACGCTCAATGCAAACAAGGTCAAAACTAGGGTGTTACATTCCCCTCCCCCTTCAATAGCACTATCCTCGGTGCTTTACAAAACTTGAACCAACAAAAAGCTACACTGGAATCACCTCAGTACTCCAATACTGAGGAATACTTATAAAGTTTACACACCCAAAATTTCAAGATTTTGCAGATCTGTGCTGCGTTCTATCATTTACTCTGAACTTTCAGGACCAAGTCCTTTGGCTTCCACAAGCTTGTTCTATTGGTTCTGAGCTTTCAGCTCATCCACAAGTCTGAGAACCTTATGGCTATTACCCTCTTGATGTTCCCTTGTTGGGAAATCCCGGTGGCAATGATGTCCTCCACATTGCCAGAATTTTACTGGTTGCTTCATCTTTACCTGCTCAATTTCCTTTGAGTATTCATGCCTAGAACATTTCTTAATGGGTCGCTTGGACGAATGCTTCTTCATTTATCCATTTTACTTTCCTTTACGGATTTCTTTCATAATGCTTTTTACCTCCCTTTGCAGACAAATAGAGTCCTGCAAAACCTTGTGGTTCATCTCATTCTTCCTTTTCTGTATCCTAAGCATCTCTCCAAGATTTTCTTGGGTATTGGAAATTGTTTGAAGGATACTTCCAGACAAGTCCAATAGCCTTTGTTCTACTGCCATGGTCAATGTGCACCACTAGATTTCACTTTTCTCACCTATGAAATGCATCATTGTAATTCTATTAGGTCAAGCAGAATATAAACATTATAAGCAGTTAATTAATTGCCTAGTTGACATGGGTGGTCCAAGTTTTATCCATGAGACTTTCATGCTTCCCCAACGGGCACATGAACTCATTCATGTCCATTCTTTGACGGGGAAGTAACTACCTTAGCATTCACAATTTATTTCAAGCAATTAAACACATTCCACTTTCAGCCATACATGCAATCAACAATTTTCTGTTATATATATATATATATATATATATAATGCATCAATAAATAAATAAAAAGGAAGGAGAGAGTAGTAAGAGTTTTTCTCCTCTTCATCTTGTTCCATTCTGGAACCTAGACCACCATTGTGGTTTTCCTGCTCCTAGCCTCTTTCACTTTATCATTAATGCTTGACCAACCCTTCTTGGCTATGACACGTAGTGTCTATGGTCTATTCTAGACCTCTCAACCATGGAGTCCCTCCACATTGTTTGTCTACAACGCTTAGCTGCTAGGACCCACACAATATCAGTAGCACCTTCTTCATTACTACTCATGTTGATATCTTTAGGACAGTCACATGTCCATATGCATCTCTATGATACCTTCATAGTCCTCGCTCGCAGCGATACCTACACTCAAACATTGAATCGATTCACATGTTTAGTTTATTATCGTAGGGTTTATTTATAAATAGGAGTTTAGAACATCATGACCAAATCATATACATATGTATATTCATAAGCCTAGAAAGTACAAGATAACCGAATACGTATATGCATTGGGCATTCCTTCTTTGGTCCATAGGTTCCTGCTTTGCAAGACTTGGGATCGCCTATGGACTTGGATGTTAGGCCAGCATGTAGCCTTATCCACAACATCAAATAATTAATGTCCAACTAGTACACCTTTACGCCAACTTGGAAGGAAACTTCACCACAACCATTTCCAAGTCAAGGCTCTACTATGAATCCCTAGGCATATAACAGCCTCATTTCAACAAGACCTTCACAACCCCTCATCAGAATCCCCACAACCTCCACAACATCCTCCTAAAAATACCTTACACCCTCCACAACCTCCACAACATCCTCATATACATATCAACCCTTACACCGCAACCCCTCACAACAACCTTTTTCTTTTGCTCCTTTAGTGTGCAACACCAAATTTCATCTATTTAGCATGACAACACAAGTAGTATAACAAAACTCATCAGCGTTAGTGTTCTAAAAATGGAACCATATTTTGTAACATCCATTATTCAAGTATTGCAACACCAGGAATTCATCCACTCCCTAGGGTGTAGTCAATATTGACAACCCTAGCATGACCCGACATCAGGGAAGTGTGAACCCTTTTCCAATGTGAGCCATGTAGTCCCTACTCATACTCAAGCAGTTTTCCATAATGGGATTAAAATCAAAATATGCTTTGCATATTTACTCTAACAATTAGACATGCATATTCTTGGCTAGGGTCACAGAACACTTATCCATTTGCAGATGCAGTCTTTCTTCATCAATGAGGAATGGGGACTCCCTTCTCTGAGTTGACAGTCCCTCAGTTTTTCATCCCAACTCCTCTTTACCTTCCATATACCACATATTTCGTACTGACATAATACTTACCATCTCACTCAGACCGCTTACCAATCATGTAGTGCATATGGGACATTACCAAAATGTCCAATGGAGTTTCACCCGAAACCCATTTCCAAGATATGGGATCCTTCCCATGAAGTTTGGATCCTGCAGGTCATCACACATGGTCTTCCTACAATGTGCAATTATGGCACACCTATCAAGTAGCCAAACATTCAACATCATTTAACAAAACAATTCAATCTGATTGTTCCTTAACCAATCAATGGCACTAACAATTAAATCCAATAGGAATTTGCAACTCTGTCTACTATAGAAATTTATTTTCTTAGCAATGAGGCCATCCTCATATTGTTTGTTTCCTCTAAGAAACACCACTCTGCCCATTATAATTTATTCTCACTAGCATAGCATGAACATCTACTTACAACACGTCCTTCTGACACAATTCTATGCAAGCCAACGATGAGTAGTAATTATCAGCAAATTCTCAAATCTGAAATTTACAAGTCCAAATTGACAATCTGTTCTGCACATAAACTATTTTTTACAACCATGAGACTCTTCTCATGAGGTTTTTCTCTTTCACCTGGTAGATTCCATCCTTTGTTATGGACTTACCTACTTTTCCATGCCCAAAACAATCTACCTGAAATCTGAATTTCAATCAACCAAACACTTTGTAAGTCTCTATGCATATAATATTTTCATTGCTGCAACAATCACTGGAGCATTTTCAGATTTATAACACTCCATAATTCAAACACTTCCAGTTGTTAACATATCAATATCACCACACTCATTTACTTCATGTGAACCATTATCATACTAAATTGCAAGGTACAACCACATCATTTATGCAGTTTAAATCAAACTTTTAGATACCCATTATTTCACAGTCATATCATTTATACAACTTTTCCCTTCCATAGAGCATTCCCTCAACCCATCGATCATGACTACCCTCTTCATGCACTTAGTGTTCTGCATCAATACCTCATTTCATTCATTATTTAGTTTTCAATAACACACGCACCATCCCTATGCATTCATGTAATACATCACAACATGTGCACCCACACTTTTGCATGCACATTTACAACATTTACTCAAACTTTTCATATGCATCCACTCAATGCATAACTACAAGATTTATAAAATATCTTAATGCATATCCACTCAATGCTACCTTGTATTGATTCATGAATACTATGCATTTAAACATATTATGG
>LPNX010174128.1:110951-139367 GCA_001517045.1 Pseudotsuga menziesii | reverse complement strand
ATATATATATATATATATATATATGAATGTAGTCTAAATTTCTAAATAGCCACATGGTATGAGACCGGTTTGCCTTCACCACTCCATGCTCCACCACACTAGGGCAATATGTCATTCCCATGAATGCATTTCAATCCTAAATGCATACCATTCTATGATTACTAAATATGGCTCAAAGGATTCTTACCCATTCCCCTTTTCATTAATTATTCAATCACCATAATTAAACCATTACCTGCATGGCTCCCATTCACACCCTTGATGTTATCTGATTAGTTGGTCTGCTACAGAAGAATGTAGAATTCGCCCACCAACTTCTTGATCATGGATCTGTTTCCTTATCCTCTCCTTCGTAAGGTTGCCATTCACATGCAAAATCATCATCAGCATATTTAGCCATGCTCCTATTGTTGTTGTTCCTACCACCAATACCAACACCAATACTGATTATCAACCTCAATATTTACCATCAGTGGTTCATCACATATGTAAAATCCCATTACTTTTATCAATATGTAATATCTTATGCATGCAGAAACATATTCTCATGCACTATGCATTGTTTACGAATATGCTAACTAGTACATATTCATGACATCCATCTAATCTCTGTATTTTTAGCATTCCCATGCCATAATCTTATGTAGACAAAGCTTATAAAATATAAATATAGTTAGCAAGATAGGGGTTAAGGAATTTTCCCTTTCCATTCTCTCTTCTTTGCATGGGATTCCTCTTCCACGTAATAGCTGGTTCAATTTCATGGTCTCTAGCAAGCACACAAGGAATCATTAGTTATGACTTTCCCATTAAATAACAATTCAATACATATACTTATGCATAATATCCCTACATGCTACTTCTAGGCATGTAATTCTAGGAATTGTCCATATTTACAACAACAACGTTTTTTTGTCAAAACAACCACTATCACTTTTCAACTCTAAATATTTATGATACATGAAAACTTCATTCAGAATTTGTTGTTTTTCCACTGTTCTCTGCTGGATAAGATTTCCAATTCCTATCCACATGCTCCATTTTGACTTCGGGTGTGAAAATTACAACTACCAAAGTTCTGCAACCTGTGTTAGTAACACAACTGTTAGCCACAACATTTATATAAGTCATAATTACTTAACTTTACCTGGAAAATCCCACATTGACAAGTTTATCCAAAACACAAATTTTTCTTTCACAGGATGACTATCTTGGGGGGGGACGACGGTGGTCAAGGGGGATCGCCCTCGGTTTTTTTTTTTTGTAAATCTGTTGATTTCGTGCAGTCTGGCGCATACACATGTTGCCATTTTTTCATCTTTTGGCCCCTGAAACCTCACTAGAAGGCCTGCAAAAATTCCCTACCAAAACCCTGAATCAACTTGAATTCCACTTTCCATCCATTACCATAGCGAAAATATCTTCAGCATTCACTCGCCGCAGTGGGTAAGTCTTTCTCTTCATGCCACTGCATGTCGACTCTCTTCTTTATTTTCTTTTTGTTGCCGTAGCAGCTTGGTTTCCATCTTTCAGTCGATGTAGCAGCTGCAACAAATTTTGTATCCGCCGTCATAGCGGCTCTAACTCCAACTTCTGACCGTCGTTGGTCGGCTTCTTATTCAAATTTCACCCACCGCCATTACAGCTAGAAATTCGATTTCTAGCCGCTGTATCTACCCATTTTTTTTCTTTTCTCTGCCACCGTAGTGGCTCAGTATTTGACTTTCTACTGATTTCTTCCACACTTAGAAAATTTTCAAAATTTTCTTCTCATTGGCTTATCTCGCTCGATGGCATCGGCTCTCAACCCTTCTTCTTTCCCGCCATTGCTGCTCCCTTTCGGCGAGCCTTCCCTTTGTCTGTCGTCGCCTCTACATCGAAATATTTCTTGTCTTCTTTCCATCATTGCAGCCAGAGAATATATTTACACCTACCACCATTGGGTCTCCTCAGCATATTTGTGTCGACTCCATCCTACCGACGACCCCATCGTGAATCGGCTCCCTCAAGGTGACCCAGCCGTTGTAGTGGCTCGAACATTGATTGTCACCTGCTATAGTTGAAGGAATCCACCAAAGGTCGTTGGCTCTATTCTGTCGAACCAGCCACCGCCATATTAGTTTGCTTTTGTCCTTCACAGCCTCCATTACGACTCTCTTCCGGTGAATGAATCTGATGTATCAGATGGACTTAGCCAAAGTCATCCGACATCCATACTTAGAAAAATTTTGATTTTTCTCTTTTCTAGCTTGTCTTTTAATAGAAGTTAATCAACCTCATCAGCTGATGTTCTTGGCCCATAAAGGCCCACTGCTCCAACCTGTAAGCTCTGATACCAATCTATCACGTCCCCGACCCTCCGACCGGCGAAGAGGACGCTACTGAACCGGCTAACTAAGCATCCGAGCTAACCAAGTCCCATGAAGTTTTATATGTACATAATAAAATATAGGGAAATACATGCTGATGAAAATATGTTAGCATACATAGATAATATACATGTGTAGATGCATGATTTCTTTAACATACAACAGAAGTAAATGCATGTCATCATACATTCACAGCATATAAGCATTCATCATGTTCATTGATAAAATAATACAATTGCAAGGATTTAAGCCCAAGAATACTTATCTTCAGGAAATATTTCCCTAAAACCAACTACGTCGCTGCAACGTGCCACCCAACCGTAGACCACTATGCTTGTCAATCTCTTAGCAACATTGCCACCCCTGAGCTGGGCATGATTCCACAGGATTTAAGGGAAACTAGCAGGTTCACATGTAACCAAGGCTATTCAACTCATCCAAGCCAACACATTGGGGTTTATCGGGTCATAATCCAGCCAATACCATGGGTTTAGTAGGCTATTTATGGAACTGGAGAAATTGGCTGCTAAGCTAGTGGGCTCGCTGAAGAGCTATGGACCTACACCACTAGGATTATCAAGCACGCTTAGGCTCCATTTCCACTCCCAAACAATCCAATACCAACAAACACAAAATACACAGTAAAACACAGCTCTGGGATTTGAGGGAAGCACCACCACCGAGAAAAACTAGGACGACAACTGGGTAATACAAAGCCTAGACTGAGCAATTCGAATACAGAGTCATTTATGGCCCTATCATGGCCAAAAAGACTCAACAAAAAACCTACAACAAACCAAATTCCACAAATTACAACTGCGACTTCTCCCCTATGTAAGAAGAAGGAATACGACCTATATCGTGAAGGTTTCTGACACATACACATACTTCCCCCAATGTTCAGCGATTCAAACCCAAACCAAAGTGTGAAAAAGAACTACACACAACCGTGCATAAGGAAAAACAAGTGTCTCCATAACTGTTCAATGCCCCATCTCTCCCCCCCACGTGAGGACTGCATGCGCTCCCTTGGTGGAGTATGTGTTTGGGAAAAGGACTGGCAGTCCTGACAATGACACGACTGCCCATAACTACCCAACCAACTCTGGCAGAATTAAAACAGTTGGTGGATGAGACAAGGAAGGGTGAATAAGATAGAAAGGTGGTTGACAGCTAGATGGTTCACCGCTTGACACTTGGCCATTCCCCAATGGCTCCCAAGTGTTAGACATCCCCCCACCCTTAACCTTAGGAAATCATGCCCTTTTCATCATTTTTGCATCGACATAGTTGGTTGTAGGTATTTTAATTAATTTTGCATATGTACATGGTGTCCAACATTATAACATGCATGTCTAGCACAAAATACCATCGGCATCGCCGAAACACAATACGACAATCAATGGTGGGGCGTTTTCCTAGCTCCATACCATCATTAATTACAATACGTATACATCATATACGTTCAATGCAAATGGGGTCAAAATCAGGGTGTTACACTCTTCCATGAGAGGGGGAGGAAAAAGGATCAACACTTCCTCCAAGGGGAGAGAGTGCATTAAATAGGGTTTGTCCTCTCCTATATGATCCAATCAATGTGGCTTAGGAGCATCCCTAACCAGGTGATTTCCCTTGTATGGCACAGGGAGATAAAGGAAAAACACCCCTTGAGAGAGGGGAGAGGCCTTGCGGTCTATGGGACTTCCTTAGGGGGGTATTTTGTTCTTATATGGTGGAATTCTAGTATCCAAGTGAGAGTGATGGATGATGAATAAACATAATATAGGAAAATGAAAAATTATTCCAACCACAACATATGCAAAATGGTTCAACAAGTGAGTGATATGTGCAAATATGGATTAGTGCAAAGGTGTCCACATGTAGTTTCTTTTTAAATTATGAGTTTAGTGAGCTTGTATTTAGAAAATAAAAACAAGTGTAAATTCCATAAAAATACCTAATACCCTTCCTCTCAAATGTAACTTGGCCTCCCAAAATCACAATTGATGGTGATAGTGGAATCCATGCAACAATTGACTAGTGGCGATAACAAAGAGCCATTCTACCAGCGATGGGTTCAGTGTTCCAATAAATAAGACTTGGAAATAGCTCCCAACAACAATAGTTGACTTCAGTAGTCACTTGCACTCCCAAGTGCTCCTTGGCAATGCCCTAAGTCTGGCCACTAAAGTTACATTGTGTCAAGTGTGGATCAATAGTTGAGCCTGGGCGGTATACTTTCATCTCCCTAACAACAAGGTATACTTTCATCTCCCTAGTAGGGGAGAGCAAGGCATATATACCTTGTATTTTACCTCATTGGTCTCGGTACACTTCTAATATAGGATCTCTTTGAACACTTGCTTATAGAATGATTTAATAGCACCCTAAAATACAACAATATTATGTTTCGAAAATATGCCTAATGAAACTAGATTGGTGGGCATTGTTTGGATGCCTATCCCAATCAATCCTACCAAACTAAGATGTTGTTTTGTGACCTCCTATGGAGGATTTTAGTTGGTTAGAATTTACAATGGTTTATTTTAAGGATTTTATTTGTGAATTTAATGTGTAATGGAGGTATTTCCCAATTTCCTCCCTTTCCGATTCACTGAAATTGTGAAGACCGTACTCGTAGTGAAAGAGTATTTTGGTCCCTTAGTGTGTGCAGGAGGGGTAAAACATGTAATGAAATAAAATGGTATTGTTGCAGCTAAGTAAAGTGCTCTTGAAAAAATAATAATAGAAATTCTAACTTGAGCTCTAAACAAACTAATGGTGCTTGCAAAAATAAATGCTAAGTGTGCAATTGGGTATTTCACACTTCACTCTTTTTTTCGATTCACATAAATCATGAAGAACATACTAGGGAATGGGAGAATATTTAGGTCCTTGCTTGCATGTGAAAAGTGGATTCTAAGATGTCATGAATACTAGTGACAACAATGAGGTCCTTGAGGAGCGTCAAGGTTGGTTACTGTAATGTCCCCGGTTTTGACCCCATTTTCATGATGTATATATTATAATTGATCGTGGTGCGGAGCTCAAGGCAAAAGCCCCACCATCGATTTTGTTTTGTATGTTTCGGCAATAGGGATAGTTGCCGATGGTATGTCGTGCTATAAGGCACATTATAATTCGGCATCATGTAAATACACACATCAATTAAAATAAACCATGACCAGCTACGATAGTGCAACATTAAAATGAAAAGGGCATGGTTCCAAAGGAAAAAGGGTGGGGTATTGTCAAACCTTAGTCTATGGGTGAAAACCCCATGTTTTGCCACCTTTGTTTTGTTTACCACCTTTCTTGTCTCATCCAACCTCTTCCAACCTCTTTAATGTTCTGTTGGGTAGTTGGGCAGTTATGGCTGCTGGTGGATGGGCAGTTATTGCCTTTGGGAGTGGGGTGGCAGGATTGTCAGTCCCTTACCCACATGCCCACTCCACCCATGACTCCATTCTTGCCCTGCCTGTTCATCCTCCTCACAGGGATTGGTGGTCTGTTCATCTCCTCACGAAGAGGTCTGTTCGTCCTCCCGATGGCCGGTTGATTCACGCGCGAGGGTGAGGCTGTTTCCCCTCACGCGCAGGCTGGAATCCTCACACAGAAATCAGGTATGTTTTTCCCGTGTAGTTTGCTGTTGGGTGTAAGCTTTTCCTCACGCACAGACTGTTGAGGTCAATTTCCCATGTTGTGAGCCGTGCTCACTGTTTTCGTTTTGGGGCTGTTGTCTTCCCCACATTTTCGGTTGGCTGTGGTGTCCCATTTACATTTGGGTCGCTATGCATTTGGATTGAGTCGTTTTCTATAGTGGTCCACGTCTGAGTTTCCCGGCTGTTTGGGACTGTGTATAGCTACCATCGCTGGCATTGTGGGTTGTGGCTGTTGATTGCCACATTCGTTGGCTGAGTCTCCCGTGGTTATGCTGGGAGTTCTATTTCCTATTCACTATGGGCTGTGAATTGTTGCCATTATTCACTGGTTGATTGGGCTGCTGTTGTTTCCCTGGTTTGGGGTGTTGTTGCTGAGTTGTTTTGGCCACGTTAGGGCCAAGAACAACTCTGTGTTGTCCATTGGACTTGAGCTGTGTTCATCCATGGTTTGGGCTGTTCCTGGTTGTTTGCTTCTTCACAGGGATGTGAAGGGATTGTTTTACTGCTGGTATGCAGTGGTTGTCCCCTTGGGATGTGCTGGCTTGGCCAATCTGTGAGGGCCTGTTAAACCCAGTTGTGCCTGGTTTGTTGTTTGTGTCCCCTTGGCTATGTGTAAGCCTGCAATTAACCCTTATTCCGGAGGAATCATGCCCAGCTCGGGGGTGGCAGCATTGCTGAGAGATTGATGAGCAAGCTGGCCTATGGTTGGGTGGAACGTTGCAGCGACGTAGCTGGTTGCAGGATTCTTCACCAAAAGATAAGCTTGCTGTCTATATTTCATCTCTGTAATTATATATTTGATGTCAATTGAATAATTATGATGAACATGTTTATGCTGGAAATGTATGTGTGTTGCTTCCGCTGAATGTTGATTCATCCTACATCTGTGTATGCTTGTAAGTTTTTAATTCCAGCATTGATTTCTTTGATTTATGTTCATGGGGCAGTTTGCCCGGTCGTGTTTGATGTTCGTCGCGTCCTCTTCGACGGTCTGAGGGATGGGGACGTGACAGAATGGTATCAGAGCTCCTGGTTACAGCAATGGGCCTCTATGGGCCAAGAAAGAGCTGCTGATAGAGGGCAGAATTACCCTCTATGTCCAGCAAAACAGCAGTGAGCAGACGAACTCAGAAAAATGGTCTAAGTGTTGAGCGGTCGAATCATTGGAGGAAGTGGAATTCCTCCGTTGCGGAAGGACTAGCAAAGTTAACTTCCGCTGTTGCGGAAGAGCAGGCGAAGTGGGCGTTCGCCGTTGCGGGCGAATTGGTGAAGTTTTATGTTCGCCGTTGCGAAAGCCAAAGCCATTTGGCTTCCGACGTGAAAGACTTTCGATCACCGATACGTCAAAAAGGGTTAAGGATCGAAGTCTGTTCACAAATCGGATGAATTGGCAAAGTAAACTTCCGCCGTTACGGAAGCTAGAACACTAAGGCTTTCGACCGGAAAGTTCGCCGACGTCCGACGTAAGTGCCAAATCGGAGGGATTCGGACTTTGGCGAGCCGCCATTGCGGAAGTCAAAGCCATTTGGCTTCCGATGTGAAAGTCCACCGACATCCTACGTAAGTGCCAAATCGGAGGGATTCGGACTTTGGCGAGCAATCGTTGTGGAAGTCAAAGCCATTTGGCTTCCGATGTGAAAGCCTGCCGACGTCCGATGTAATTGCCAAACCGGAAGAGAAAGTGGTCCGGGAGCCGATTCAACGGAAGGAAGAGTGGTCCAGGAGCCGATTCGGCGGAAGGAAGAATGGTCCAAGAGCCGATTCAGCGGAAGGAAGAATGGAAGAGGAGATGATTCTGTGGAGGGAAGAATGGTTCCGGGAGCCGATTTCAACTGTTTCTAGAGGGATTTTTTCAGCTGTTTTTCAGTGAATTTCAAGGCTGAAAAGGAGAAAAATGGCAACGATCGAATGTGCCAGATTGCGCGGAAATTAAAGATTTACAAAAAAAAAAAAAAAAAAAAACGAGGGCGCTGCCCTTGACCCGCCCTGCAGTGGCGCGGGGAAGCCACAAGGGGGCAAGCCCCCTTGACCCCCGTCATTCCCTCAGACAGTAGTTCTTGTGAAAGGAAAATTCTATTTTTTGAAGCAAGAGTTCGAATCACAGGGATTTCAAAAAGGGATTCCAAAAATGCAGCTGCCAAAATGGCTCTGAGATCATTGGAAGAATGTGAAAATTCTACATTACAGTGGTGTAATGAAAATGCAAGGACTGGTGAAAGTCCTCATTCTTAAAGGTGGTGTGGTTTTCACACCCGAGGTTGGAATGACGCATGTGAATAGGCGTTGGAAAGCTTATCAAGCAAGGAACAAGGATAAGTGACCGGAATCTGAGCATGGAGTAGAAAAGTGCTAATGATGGCCACTATTATCAAATGGACAAATCTGGACAGTTGCATGCCCAGGGGCAGCAAGGACTGTGAAGTCAACCAGCTGCTGTGTGGAAAAGGAATTCCATGGGAAGATGAGGGATTTGAAAAGGGAAGTTTTTCTTAAAACCCTATCTTGCTGACTTTAACTACATTTCCTAAGTTTATGCTTGAAATGCATGAGGATATGTATTGCATGCATAGGATATTGCATGATTGGTAAGAATATTGGGAATTATATGTTCATAAGGAACCACTAATGATAATCATTGCTTTGATGTTGGCATTAGTGGAAAAACCAACGATGACATGGACCTAGCCGAGTATGTTGTTGATGCTGAGGAATGTGACCAGCAACCCTATGAAGAAAGGGGTAAGGCAACAAGTCCATGACAAAAGTTGGTGAGCAAATTCTGCGATCTCCTGCAAGGACCAACCAAATTGGTCATGGAAGGGGTGTAAGTAAGACCCATGCAGGTAAGAGTTTGCTTATGACAAATTCCATGGATTGGTCCAGGTAAGAGACCTCATACCATGTGAATATTGGAATGTAGAAAGGTGTCATGCCTATACATGTTAATGATATTGATTATAGTAATGCATCCTATATGAGGTAGTCATGGTTAGGCCATGGTATGGTTGAATGCATAGTATTCCTGAATCAATGCAAGGTAGCGTTGAATGGATATGCATTAAGAAGATTTTATGAATCTTGTTGTTATGCATTGAATGTATGCATATGAAGGGTGTGAGTGACTGATTGCCTAAGTAAAGGTGCAAATGTTGTGATGCATTGCATGAATGCATTGAGACGAATGCATGTGATATGCGGACTAACTAATGACTGAAATGGTGAATTAATGATAATTCTGGAACTGTTTCGAAGGCTGTTATGAGTGCAGGATAGTCATGAGCAATTGGCTGCCAGAACTGCTCTATTGAAGAGCAAGGTGGTATGAATGATACGCTTGTGAAGTAAGGAGTATCTAACCAATTCATTTAATTGCATGAATGATATGACTATACCTTGCAATGTTAGCATGATAATGATTGCACGAAGTAAATGAGTTTGGTATATATTGATGTGACTAACAGCGGGAAGTATTTGAATTTTATAAATTCTGAAAATACTTTAGTAATGGTTGTAGCAATGAAAAGGTTATATGCATCCAGACTTACCAAGTGTTTGGTTGATTGAAGCTCATGTTTCAGGTAGATTATTTCAAGAACGGCATTGAGAGGTAAGATCCTGACCCATGCCAGAATCTACCATGTGAAAGAGCTATTAAATTTGAATCGTGAATTTCAAATTTAAGAAATTGCTGACAACTACTAGTCACTACTGGCTTGCATAAGCTTGTTTTTGGATGTTTGAAGCTCATGTTTCAGGTAGATTATTCCGAGAATGGCATTGAGAGGTAAGACCCTGACCAATGCCAGAATCTACCATTTATGAGAAGAAGTCTCATGATTGTGAAAGTAGTTGGCATGCATAATAGTTGGATTGTTAAATTTGAATTGTGAATTTCGGAATTAAGAATTGCTAACGACTACTAATCCTTGTTGGCTTGTATGAGATTGTGTCAGGAGGGACGCATGGTAAGTGGGTATTCATGTTATGATAGTAAGCATAAACTTATAATGGGCATAGTAATGTTGCTTACAAGAAACCCACCATTGAGCAAGTCAATTTCTGTAGTAGAGTTGCAAATTCTTATTGAATTTGATTTCTAATGTCATTGCTTGGTTATGGAACAATCAATTTGGGATTGTAATATCAGGTAATGATTGACTGTTTGGCTATTTGATGAATGTGTCAAGGGTACACATTACAGGAAGATCATGTGTGATGACCTGCAAGAGCCAAACATCATGGGAAGGTTTTTCCCTAGAAATAGGTTTCGGGTGAAACGCCATTAGACATTTTGAAATGTCTCATCTGCACTGCATGTTTGGTAATAACATGAGTGAGATGGTATGTGTTATGTCGGTAAGACATGTGTGGATACAAACTATGTTGGGAGCATGGATGGGGGCTTGGTTTGCTTAAACCTGGTGATTGGAACCCACACAGACAAAGCTAGAGGGCTGGCTTTCTTCTCCACAACCCCGGGATAGCACTGGAAGGGAATGCAAGGCCTGAGGGACTGAGTAGCAGAGAAGGGACTGATTCCTTGTGTTGGGTGTGTGTGGGTGTCTTAGAAGTCAGGCTAGTTCTGGTGTAGGTGTTCCTAGCTCTGCAGCAAGCTCACCAGCTTAGCATTTATCCTTTCCCAACTCCTGGACGGTCTGATAAATCCAACTAAAGGAATACTGCGACGGCAAATGGATAAGTGTTCTGTAACCCTTGCTATGAATATGCATAACATGTTTTGGTTTAGTATCCATTATGACCGAATGATATGAAATGTGATTACAGTTTTAAAGCAATAACGCTGATGAGTTGCTTGTACTGCTTGTGTTGCTTGTGTTGACAGGTAAAATGGTAAATGGTTGTTGTGAGGGGTTGTGGAGTAAGGGTTATGGTCGATATAAGTGTATGTTAGTATAAGTGTATGATGGGCTGTGATATGCCTGGGGATCCATAGTAGATCCTAGACCTGGAAATGGTCGTGATAAAGTTCCAAGCCCAGTTGACATGGTTATGTACTAGCTGGACATTAATTATTTGATGTTGTGGAGCAGCCGGCATGCTGACCTAACATCTGAGTCCATAGGCGATCCCAAGGCTTGCAAAGTGAAGCAGGATCCTATGGACGAATGAGGAAACGCACAATACAGATAAGTATTGGATTATTTTGCTTATAAATATACATGTGTATATGATTTGGTTATGATGTTTCAAACTCTTGTTTAAGAGGTAAAATCAATGAGAATAAAACTAAACATGGGAATTTATTCAATGTTTGGATATAGGTATCCCTGGAAGTGAGGACTATGAGAGCATCCTAAAGGTGCATGTGGACATGTGACTGTCCTGGAAAGCTCGGAATGAGCGGTAATGAAAAAGGTGCTAGTGAGATGGGGGAGTCCTAGAAGCCGAGACAAACCATATGGAGAGACTCCATGGTTTAGAGGTCTGGAATAGACCAAAGACACTAAGTGTCATGACCAAGAGAGATTGGTCCAGCATTCACGGTAAAGTGAAAGAGGTTGAGAGCATGAAAACCCACAACGATGGTGTGGGTTCCAGGATGGAACAAAAAAAAGAGGGGAAAAACTCTTACTGCTCTCTCTTGCCTTTTGATTATATATATATGTATATATATTTATGCATTGTGAAAACAAGGGATTGTTGAATGCATGTATGATTGAGAATGAAATGTGTGTATTTGCTTAAGTAGATTTGTGAATGCTGGAATAGTTAATTCCCTGCCCAGAAATGGACATGAAGGACCTCATGTGCCTGTTGGGGAAAGGCATGAAAAATATGAAAGTTTCCTTAATGGAACTTGGACTGTCATGCCAATTGGGTAATTAACTAACTGATTTTGATATCTATATTATGCTTGGTCTGATAGACTTTCAATGGTGCATTCCACATGTGAGAAAAGTGAAACCAGGTGGTACACATTGATCATGGTAGCAGATCAAAAGTTGTTGGACTTAAGCTGGAAGTCTCCTTCAAATGATTGCCAAGACCCAAGGGAATCTTGGGGAGATGCTCAAGATACAGAGAAGGCAGAGTGAAATGAACCACCAGATTTTGCAAGACTCTATTGGTTTACAAAGAAAAGTGAAAAGCTTTCTGGGAGCAATCGGCAAAGGAAAGGAAGGTGGATCAGCAATGGGACAATTGTCCGAGCGACCCGATAAGAAACGGTCTAGGCATGAAGACTCAAAGGAAATTGAGCAGGTAAAGATGAAGCAGCCAGTGAGATGCTGGAGATGCAGAGGACATCATTTACGCTGGGATTGTCTGATGAGGGAACATGACGAAGGAAATAGCCGCAAAGTTCCTAGGCTTCGGGATCAGCTGGAAGCGGAGAACCAGCAGGGGAAGTCCATGGAAGCCGAGAGGCTTGGTCGTGAACATTCAAAGTAAATGATTGAACGTGGAACAGATCTGCAATTTTGAAATTTTGATGTGCAACTGTATATGTATTGTATATATGTATTGGAACATCGAGGATGGTGTTATTCCAAGGGGGGGGGGAATGTAATGTCCCCAGTTTTGACCCCATTTGCATGATGTATATATTATAATTGATCGTGGTGAGGAGCTCAAGGGAAAGGCCCACCATCGATTTGGTTTTGTATGTTTCAACAATAGGGATAGTTTTCGATGGTATGTCATGCTATAAGGCACATTATAATTCGGCATCATGTAAATACGCACATCAATTAAAATAAACCACGACCAGCTACGGTAGTGCAACGTTAAAATGAAAAGGGCATGGTTCCAAAGGAAAAAGGGCGGGGGATTGTCAAACCTTAGTCTATGGGTGAAAAACCCATGTTTTGCCACCTTTGTTTTGTTTACCACCTTTCTTGTCTCATCCAACCTCTTCCAACCTCTTTAATGTTCTGTTGGGTAGTTGGGCAGTTATGGCTACTGGTGGATGGGCAGTTATTGCCTTTGGGAGTGGGGTGGAAGGACTGTCAGTCCCTTACCCACATTCCCACTCCACCCATGACTCCATTCTTGCCATGCCTGTTCGTCCTCCTCACAGGGAGCGGTGGTCTGTTCATCTCCTCACGAAGAGGTCTGTTCGTCCTCCCAATGGCCGGTTGATTCACGCGCGAGGGTGAGGATGTTTCCCCTCACGCGCAGGCTGGAATCCTCATGCAGAAATCGGGTATGTTTTTCCCGTGTATTTTGATGTTGGGTGTAAGCTTTTCCTCATGCACAGACCATTGAGGTCGATTTCCCATGTTGTGAGCCGTGCTCATTGTTTTCGTTTTTGGGTTGTTGTCTTCCCCACATTTTCGTTGGCTGTGGTGTCCCATTTACATTTGGGTCGCTATGCATTCAGATTGAGTCGTTTTCTACAGTGGTCCACGTCTGAGTTTCTCGGCTGTTTGGGACTGTGTATAGCTGCCATCGCTGGCATTGTGGGTTGTGGCTGTTGATTGCCACAGTCATTGGCTGAGTCTCCTGTGGTTATGCTGGGAGTGCTATTTCCTATTCACTATGGGCTGTGAATTGTTGCCATTATTCACTGGTTGATTGGGCTGCTGTTGTTTCGCTGGTTTGGGGTGTTGTTGCTGAGTTGTTTTGGCCACGTTAGGGCCAAGAACAACTCTGTGTTGTCCGTTGGACTTGAGCTATGTTCATCCGTGGTTTGGGCTGTTCCCGGTTGTTTGCTTCTTCACAGGGCTGTGAAGGGATTGTTTTGCTACTGGTATGCAGTGGTTGTCCCCTTGGGATGTGCTGGCTTGGCCAATCTGTGAGGGCCTGTTAAACCCAGCTGTGCCTGGTTTGTTGTTTGTGTCCCCTTGGCTATGTGTAAGCCTGCAATTGACCCTTATTCCGGAGGAATCATGCCCAGCTCGGGGGTGGCAGCATTGCTGAGAGATTGATGAGCAAGCTGACCTATGGTTGGGTGGAACGTTGCAGCGACGTAGCTGGTTGCGGGATTCTTCACCAAAAGATAAGCCTGCTGTCTATATTTCATCTCTGTAATTATATATTTGATGTCAATTGTATAATTATGATGAACATGTTTATGCTGGAAATGTATGTGTGTTGCTTCCGCTGAATGTTGATTCATCCTGCATCTGTGTATGCTTGTAAGTTTTAATTCCAGCATTGATTTCTTTGATTTATGTTCATGGGGCAGTTTTCCCGGTCGTGTTTGATGTTTGTCGCGTCCTCTTCGCCGGTCTGAGGGATGGGGACGTGACAGTTACCTAAGTAGATTTGGAGGGATGTCCCCTTTACTTCCTAATCTTAGTATAGGTGGGATGATTACTATAGAAATAAGTAATCACTGCCAGTTAATTAATTCATCATTCATTAATGAGCAGATATTGGGTTGTACATTGTTGAATTAATAGGTAAAAAGAAAATAAAGAATAATAAATGCGGAAAATAATTTTTCAGCCGTTCTTTAGCATTGAAGAAACACTCACTAGAGTGTTATAGTCCAAGAACAGTGAGATAAAATTGCACTTGAGTAGGTCAGACAAACCGTGTAGGTGGAAGTCTGTTCAAATGTGTTGGTCATGTGTTTGTTGAAAAACAATCCATGTTGTCAATGTGTATGAGACGTTGGGAACCACACTACTGATAAAATGGTTTAACCATCCAAATGAATTCCTGGGAAGAGAGGGATGGTCCTCTTCACTTGCAAAGCAAAAGAAACCATATATTAACCACTCTACAAAAACCAACCTAAGTAAAGATAAATGAATAAAAATTGAAGTGGAGTCACCATTAATACTGTTGTGGGAAAAATGGCACAAGGGTGAGAAATCTTCTCTATTATCCTCAAACTTGGAACCAAAGAAGCAATAGTAATTGTGGGTTAGGAAATATAAGCACTCACAGGCTAAAGAAACTTCAACAAGCTTAAATAAATCTAAATAATGGTGATATTGAACCTTAAGGAAGGAAGCAAAAATAGGAAGAACAATTGTCCCTTGAGGCAAGGATCCGTGGGAGATTTGGTGAATGCTTGACAAGAGGGAAGAGGTGATCTAAGAGGAAGCTCAATCACAATTCTAGCAGCATAACCTAACTCAAATTCTTTCTTCCAATAATCATGCCCACGACTTTCTTTTATAGGCCAAGAGGTGGCCAAGAAATAACAAGATCATAATATAAACCCAATGATCCATGTTTTTGGCTCCAAAGTACACCAAGAGGCCATTTAAGGAAACCAAGAATGTGGAAGACCAAAATTTAAATTCTTTAGGTAAGTGGAGCTTTCATGAACTTTCAATGCAACACTGGTGGGTGATATCATGCCATTTGTGTCAAATGTGCAGATCTCAAAGGAAAATCCATTCTGGAGTGCGGTTTTTGTTCTAGAGGTGCATGTTGTAGCGCATATAAACAAAGTTTAACCCATGTGGTTGTGGATTTTAACTAATTTAGGGCTATTTTGGACTCAATATTCACTTTGTCTATTGTGAACATGTCTTTGGCTGGATGCATGTTGCATGTTGATGGCGTTTTACCGTGTGAATTACGAAATTGTCACAAGTGTGCAAGTTGCTCATGATAACATTGTCATCATCGTGTTCATCATCTCAAATCACTATCATTGGTGTGTTGTTGATTTGCTTGATGTACTCACTAACATAATATATTGACTCATATACTATGTACTCTTTTTCCAAAGACCCCTCAATTTGTTCCCTTTGTCGAACAAATCCATTCAATTTTTCATGCACTTGCCTAAGAAGAATAGCCAACAACACGAGACCACCCTGTCTAATCTAAACTCATCAACTAGCTTAGATAGAAGATGAAACTACAAGTCCATGAAACTTGTCGATAGATCCTTCTCAAACATTCAAACAATCTCAACTATCTCTTGATGTCGCCGTGGAATGTTATCCATGTGAGTCTCCTTTGATGTGATCCACCATACAAATGCAGATAGTTTATATATGTAATGATGTAGGTCCTTTGGAAATCCGTGGTCCACACACCTATGCATGAGAAAAGTATAATGCCACTACAAAGTGAAAACATAAAAATTTAATTTTGTTTTAACTTGGGTAAAAGATAATAATAAAAAATCGAAACAATTTGTTTACATTCGTACCCTTAGAAGGTTCAGATGGTCATGTGATTTCAAACCTAACAAATGTTCATCTACAGTGAAGTAGCATTGTAGAGTAGAGCCATATAAAGAAGGCTCCTTCACACCTAATATAACTTCCTTTTCTAGAGAAATATCATCTTTCTTTAAAACCCATGGTACATCACCTTCTTTAAACAACCAAGCGGGACCAACCTCTCATCTATTTTCTTGTCTTGGACAATGCTTCTTTTTAGGATTTGAATAAATAACATCTCTCCATACAACCAATGTGTCACTTTGCTTTGACGATATGTGCCTCCACACATAAGATAAAATAATTTTAAACACATGCATGGGATCTAGTAAGTGGACAATCTTAAGAATCTCCCGATATGGGAGCTCATAAAATGTGGTTTCATCTTCATCCCGATGGGAATTTTCTCAACATAGGATCACTAAACATAGGTTCCCCATTTGAATCAAACATTTCTGCAATTTCCTTCTCCTACTCTCTATCATATGCCCTAAGCTAGTGAGTTGGTGTCATTATTTCAAGCCTTTCAATTCTCTTTGGTTTACCATTGAAAGCATATGTTACTATTCTATGAGGGTGGTTTTCTAAGAGGAATATCATTGAGAATTCGTACATTGGTTTTCGTGGGTGGATAGACCACCTAGGCTTCATAGGAGGTCCATAACTTTTACATCCATGATACACTTTTGTTACAAGACTTGCAGTGTTATGGTATAAAGAGCACATTAGTGTTGAAGATAAATACATTCACATCGAATTAAATATCCCAAAATAAATTGTTATGAATATAAAAAAACAAACAACATGTTTACCAAAGCAAGCTCCTAATATTGGACAACCATGCATGTTGTATGCACATATGCCATACAACATAGAACTCATATCGATTTGTATGGTTCTTGATACATTGTATAATTGTATACCTTCCCATAATTCCTTCAATTCATCAATCAATGGTTGTTGGTAAATATTCATATTCTTCTCTTGTATTATACCAAGAGGCAAGGACTATAAGAACCAACATAAGATGTTCATTATTCATGAAAAATCATGGGGGGATAATGTTATTGATCACTACTACAAGCCAAATAGAATATTTGGTGTTTTGGAGGGAATATGAGTTAACTCCATCCATGTATATTATCAATCAAAGGCTCCATACTTCATCCTTGAATTTATCAACCCATGCACCATCTATATACTTCATGGCTATTGAATCTGTTGAGATTCACATAACCTCGACTCACTTCAGTGCAAGGCAGCCATCCCTAAAACATAACTTAAAAGTTTCTAGAAACAAGCGTATGGCATGCCATACTTTTATTTCAAATTGCATAATAACATCATTGTACCTAAATAGGTTTACTTTGACCAACCAAGTCCAAAGAGAGGGGTGGTGGAAGCCGATTTAAGGCTTTGGAAGAAGGTATCGGTGATATGAGCACCATCGTCTATGTTATAGCTGATTTTACCACACATGGTAGATCACATATTTATGGCCTTACATGTCCCTCTGTGGACTCTTTGGACCCCATGGACCATTTTTGTACCTTTGATGTTTCCAATATCATCCCTAAAATCACCTGTTATTTGCTATACACAACTTTTAAACCCATTCTCGCGTATATACGCGGATATAACCCTTAAACCAGCGTACATTGGGATGTGTGCAAAAGGACAAATATTTTGGAGTTTTCCTTGATGTGGATCCGAGTCACTTGTCTCTTAGCCTTCCATATGCCTTGAGATCACTCGGATTTGACCTTCCATTACCCCATTGAAGCACTATATAAAGAACCCTTTGGATACATTGAAAGGGGAGGAATTGAAGAGCAAGAAAACTATAGTCCATTATTGTCGAAGCTTATACTTGAGTCTACATCCCTTTGTCCCTTGGAGCACTTTGTGTTATTCCCAAGCTTTCCTTCGCTTGTGAGCTTGCTATCGAGAGATGGAGATTGAAGTTGTAGAGGCCCAGGTAGAGGACTCAGTTTCTCCAATTCGCAGACATGCCGACAGAGGTTGCCATTCTTGTAATCTCTGATTTATATCAATAAAAATATGTTTTCCTATCCAATAATGTGTATTTAAATAAATATTGAATCCATGGATGATTTTAAATGCTTATATTTTATTGATTATATATGCTAGAGTAGGTCTAACACCATTATAGAGCATGCTTGCCTTGTTTGCTGATTGTTGAGAGAACAAATGGATAACACAAGTGAGATTGGAAAAGCTCAATGGGGATCTACATCAACCATTCAGAATAAGGTATGTTTCGATATCCTTTAGTGTTAGATGTTTATTTCTCTTTCATATTGGGAAGGGATTGATTTCTGCGGTTACTCTATTTGTTGTGGTACCCCAAGCCATAGGAAGTTTTCTCCATAACAAAATTGGCGACCATATTGGGGATGTTCCTTGTTTTTCTTTGGGGTTTGGGGGCACAATGTGCTTGATATTCTTGACTTGCTTTGTGTTTCTCCTTGTTTCTATGTTTCATTTTATCATATGTTCATCCATTGACACTCCCCTTTATTGGTTTGACCCTTGGATTGCTTTTCACCACTGTCTTCTCTGTATACTCAGGCTTTTGGCCAAAAGTCACGTACATACACGGATTTTTGGCCAAAAGTCACTTATACATGCAAGTTTTTGGCCAAAATCCACGTATACATGCAACTTTTTGGCCAAAAGTCGCATATATACGCAGCTGTTCTTTAAACAGTCGCATACATCCTCCCTTTTGGTGAGTTTGATGTTGTGGGAAGTTGTTGGGTGGGTTGTGAGTGTGGTTGGGTCTTCCTTGGTTCTGATGTTGTCTGTTGGATGCTTCTTGTGTGACCAAAGACCGTCTTTTCATTGATTTTTCTTTGAAAGTAGTTTTAGTCATTTATCCTTTTTGTTTTTCCATTAGTGCATTACTCTTTTTTGTCTCGGTGTCTTGATGGACTTGTGTTTTATACTTGCTGCAAAGACTGAGAGTTTTAGATGATTTTTATTGCATTTTTCATGCTTTTATATTGAAAAATACAAAGTAGATATTTTTCATGCTTTTATATTGAAAGTAGATATTTTTCATGCTTTTATATTGAAAGGATATGGATATTGCATTTTTTTATTGCATTTTTCATGTTTAGGCTTTCATATAGGAAGGATTGCATTGGCATTTGGAAAGGAATACATATTTATTCATCCCATGTAGTGGCATACCCTGTTTTTCATTCTACAAGATTGCACTTGGCATTGCTTGTTAGGTGTGCACTTTTATTTCACTACTGAGTCTTCATATCATTAGTTGCACAGCCATTTCCCTTTGAGTAATTACAACCATCAAAATCAACTCATAATTTAAAATGAACTACACATTATTCTTTTATAGGGTTCACCAACAAGAATAGGTTTTAGGGTCTTAGAATAGTTCATTGTGAGTTAATTCTCCAAGACCACTAAAAAATCAATTAGGTGTCTGTCCAGGTGAGAGAGAAATCCTTGATATAATTAGTGTTTCTCAGGATGCTCCTCTTACAAAAGAGTTAAGCACAAGGTAGTGCACATGATTGTGATTGGGATGACCCCTGGTCACTTTCTGTGAGCGTCAAAGATATTTCCAGGATTGTATTCATATATGGGGGCTCTTTCAAGAGTTTCGAGCTTTGCTACTTGTTGTAGCTGCAACTATTTTCCCAAATTTTTAAAAATTTTGGATCCTCCTTTTAATTTTATCTTGCCTGGGAGTGTTTGGATTCTTGAACTCTGTCTTTCCTCTATTATAAATTTGGATTTTCCTGAGTTTGAATTGCGGTCAATTGTTTACAAATTTCGAAAGTTGAATGATTATTTTTTGTCTACCAATGCTTTTGACTGTGGAACTTGAGGTTTTTTTACTTATGGATGATTTCAGTTATCACTGTCAAAGGTTGTCTGAATAGTGAATCGGGGAAATAGTTCTCTATGCAGCCGTCGATGTTGAAGGTAAAGTATCAACGTCCCAATGGACAATCATGTTTTTCGCTGATGGTTTTTATCTCCTTTGTTTATTTTTTCAAAACTTTTTGACTATCGACGTTTTTTGTTTTATCACGGTCGGAGCATTAGTCTTTTGCGTTACCGTCGTTTCGGATGGAAGATTGCAAGTACCCTGACGGAAAGCCCATATCTTTGCCTATCCTAAGGTTTTTTTTTTAAATGATTTGCTTTATTTTCGCTATCAAAACAGTGTTTGACATTTGATCGAAGGAATAGTCCTTTGTGTCCTCGATGCATGATCTCTAGTTTTTTCGATCGCTGACGTTTTCATGATTTGCGGGGTCCGTAGTTAGTTTTGCATTCACCATTGCGGCGATCGTTCGCACTATCTTTCTGACATTTTAGTTCGTTCATATTTCAACGCTTTATTAGTTAGTGGCTCCGATATCCAATGAGTGACTACGGCGGTGCTTAGTATTTTGTCTCGTCAACATTGTGGAGATGTTTAGTTCTAAGGTTTCCGATTCACATTCCTCCGAGCTTTCAATTGCTGATGATTATGGTTGGTCGCGGAGACCATAGTTTCTCCATCACTCGCCGTTGCGGCTCCTCAATGAACTAATCATCCGATGCAATAGTGGTTTCGACTGCCGATTGAGTTTTTTCCCACCATCTTTTTCACCAAGAGGTCTATATATATGGGACAGGGGCTTATTTTGTTATTTATCCTTGTAAAATACTCACACTTTCTCTGTCCCTGTCGAGTTGAACTGTACCAACGTGCTTAGTTGTTGGGATTTCGTTCGTTTGGAGCGCTGCCGTGGAAGTTTCGGACCTTCCCATCGACTGCACAGCTTGCTTTCCAGGTAGGCCAACCATGGTTTCTCACTATTGATTTTATTTGGTGTTTTTGGGAACTAAGGTCTGCTCTTGGTTAGTTTTTCCCACGTTTGTGTATTAGCCGTTTAATTTGAGTATGTATCCTTGCGGTGTAAGGCATCGGTTAGTTGGACAGTTTCTTTGATAGTAGGGGTTTTTCTGAACCTGGGTTTAGATCCATTATGGTTTTTTCATTCATGCCTGAAAGGTTAGGTAGTTGGTACAGACAAGTGTTACGCTATCTGCACCGACTATTTCGGGGTTGCTTATGGCCATATTGGCGGGGGGCGTTTTTGTTTTTGTTTCGCCGAAGGGTTTGTTGTTCGGTCGGGATGGGATTTCCGCATTTTTGCAATCACCGGATAGGGCCTCATTTTTTCAAAGACTAGCCTCACCGATAGGGTGGTTCATTTTTAGCGAGGAGTTTGAATGCAGTTCAGTTTAAGTGATGCATTGTCAATCACGGTTATGTTTAGTTGTAGATGTATTTAGAAGTTTTTAGACCCAGCTTGCAAAATTTCCTTTTTCCTGTTATTTTATATTATGCATTAATATTATGATAGTTTATTTGTTAATAATGCATATGGAAGAGGCAAATGTTTTGATACAGTTTTTCTTCATTCTTAGAACACTAACTAAAAGTGAAAATGGTCTAAGAACATGTTTGGTTTATGACAGGGTAACTTCTTCAAAGGAGATATGTCTAAAAGACAAAATAAGAAGGCTCATGTTGCTGAGGGAGAACCAGATGTGGAAATCATTATCAAGGTGGAATACATCTATGAAAATACTAGAGCCACCACTAGAGTAGAGCCAGATTACAAGTGGGGTGAAATATACCGGATGATTAATGCAAATCAAAATGTGCCTGATGTAGGGTTTGAAGAACTAACTATATATGCAAACATCGATAAATATGCTCTAATGAAGCTAGCCACTAAACTAGAGTTGTTCCCATGCCCCTAAGTGATCAGTTGGATCCTACCTAGGGCAGATGTGACCACGATGATCTTAGCAAATACTCCCAAATAGGGCTATGTTGCATACAGTCCTAGTTATATCTCACTGTCATATCACCTAACTCCTCCTCAAGTTGACTTAACTGAAAGTTGGCTGAAAGAGATAAATTTGGACATGGTCGAAACGGTTAAGAGAATGATGATACCTAGGAAGAATTTTTGAACCAAGCCATCAGGAGAATATGATATAGCCACTCTCCGGACTCCTTATAGGTTTATAGCACTGATGCTGAATAGATTTTTTGGGAGAGATCATGGTAAAAGCTTCAAAATGGGATGGATACCCAATATTTTCTATGTGGCCACTTAGGGGACCATATTCCATTGGGAAAACATAGTGTCCAATAGCCTCTCAGCCTGCATATCTTCAGCTTTGGAAGGGGTGTCGCAGAAGAAGTCAGAGTTCTACATGAGCTCTATCTTAGTAGACTGTATATTATGTACCCACGCATTTCCAGCTTTAAGGTGTAATTGGGACAGGGAAAGGACCCCTGTATACATTGCATACACACTATTTTGGGCACACACATATTATAGCCACTACAAAGAGATATGTGAACATTTCATTATTCCTTTGTACACTTTAATCTTCCTGATAGAATCCAACTGCATGTCCAAGGAGGCATTGAAATTCATTGAGGAACATGGGAATTACTATTTGACTGAAGAGGGAATGTACATCAAAATGTATGGCTGCTCTAGGGCACCTTCCCTACTCCCTAGGTATGCCACTGAATATGTCGTACATAAAGAAGTAGTTAGGCAGGTATATCTTAATGGTGTGGGAAACTTCTTGTTTGAACATAAGAAGGTAGCCTATCCTGCCATACCTTTCTGGCTAGGAAGTTACAAGTTTTCAAAGGTCAAAGAAACTACAGAATTCGTACAGGAGTTAGAGCACTTTCATTTTGGGGAGATGAACTTCCACAGGAATGACTCCCAGAATAAGGTTGCAGAGCATTGCAAGGAGGAAAATGTTCACTTTGAATACACAAACTTCTGGGACAAGGATGAAGAAATCTTTAGAAATGCAAAGAATATGACTGCATTGAGGAAGAGATTTAAACAAAAGATCACCATTGTGGGCGGTAAGGGAAAAACTGCGAAGAAGACAGCTGAAGAAGAAGAGGCAAAAAACAGAGAAGAAGATGCTAGGAGGCTAGCACAAGAGGCCGAGAGTTGGCTCAAGAGTGAAGAAGAAGAATGAAGGAAAGTTGCAGAGGAGGCAGCAAAGAAGGAAGAGGAGGAAAGAAATAAGAAGGAAGATGAAGAGATGAGGAAAAAATAAGAAGAGAGTGAAGGTCTGAGATTAGTAAGAGCTAAGAAAGACCAGCAAACTACTAAACAGATAGATGCACAAGGGGCACATGATCACATAGATCAAGGCCATGGAAAGGATAATCCTGATATTCAGGATCCTGCTGCAACTTCTGGTAGCACCTAAGAACATGTCATTTTTTCTAGATTGAATTTGATACCTTTTATGCAGAAAGAAGGAGAAGAGGTCCCTGTTTTCAGCACTATCTTCTATGACAAGGAAAAGAAAAGGATTGTCAAGAGAACTAAGAAAAAGGTAGAAACAAGAGGACAATTATGTATGATGATTACTAATAAAACTTTGGTGCATGGAACAGATGTAGATCCATAACTAATAGCCAGAGCTAGGGTGGCATTAACCCAGGCCACTGAAGACAATGTGGATAGACTTATGACAGACCTTGAGCAATCAAGGAAAAATACAACACAATTAAAGCAAACTTTTAAAACAGGAGAGGGATGAAGGTTATAAGCTGAAAAGGAAGTTTGAAGACATGCAGAATGAAGTGAGGACTTCAAAGGCAAAACTCCAGATTCTGCATGCAAACAAGATGACCTTAGAATTTTCTGTGGAGAGAACAGAAAAGAATGCTCAGAATAGCTTTGTAGAATATTAGAGGCTACAACTAGAGTATCAGGTGTTGAAGACAGAGAAAAATGACCTCAAAGTATCACATGAAACTTTGAGTGCAGAAAAGGACCGGCTACAGAGCAAAATTGATGAATTGGAGGCACAGAAGGCCACTATAGAAGACAGAGAAAAGCAATATCAAGTGTAGGTAGAAATTTTTGAGGGACAAATCGCTTCATTAACAGCATCACTCAAGGATGCCAGTGAACAGAAAACTGATATCCAGCCTTTGAAGGAGCATGTCCTAGCTCAACGAAGAAGAATTCACCAACTGCAAATGTGTATTGAAGAAGAAAGATGTAAAATCTTACAGATAGATAGCAGGTTGGAAGAAATATTGGACACTAATTCATATTTTGTAGATAGATCACAGGATATTTTGGAAGTCCTGGATGGAAGGATAGTATGGATAGAAACCAATGAAGAAACCCTTACAGAGCTACCAGCTAATGATTGACATAGTTTAAATCAAGATTATGACTTATTAGAGTTTGCAATAAATACAATGGAGGAATTCAAGAAGACCGTGAAGAAAACGAGAGGAGCCTATATTGAATACTGCAGAAGGGTGCTAGTCACCTACAACAGATGCCAAGCTACTACAGAACAAACACTGGATGTAATAACAAAACATGAGTTGTTCATAGATCAACTACAGAGTAGGTACCAGGAAGATGAACAGCAAATTCAACAAGTCAAGGATATAGATGAGCAGATCCTGAAGCATGCAGTAGCTCATGCAGCTGTCAGCATCCATTTACTTGAAGATCAACTACACTTGAGTCCAGCAAGAATAGAGATGGTTAAGAATCAGGCTGGAAAGTATGAAATAAACATCAGTTTTCTTGAACCCTCAGATTTTGAAAGCATTGCAGTAGAGGCCCGTTGGCCTGATTTACTGACTCTAGGCCAATAAGGAGGTTTTGTCCATACAATCAGCTTAAAGCAGCGTCCGGTATGTTTGATTTAACAAAACCTTGCAGGTTATGGTCCTGCTACCAGCTAGTTTGTCTCTTAAGGAGAACTTAAAACCAGCAAAATCTAACCTAATCTAATGTTTATTTTACCTAAATATCTAAAATGTACTAAGGTTTCTTTCTTAAGGAAAGACTTCAATTTTTGGGAAGTTTTCTAAATATGAAAACTTCTGTAAAGTATGCAGAATGATTTAACAATGCTAATTAAAAAATAAAATTTTAAAATTAATTAATCTATCTAATCTATTTAACCCTATCTCAGCTGATAGCAAATTTAAGATTATATTAACTATTAATCAACAAATATGAATAGAAAGACAAAAAGTATAATTTAAACAAACATATTTAAATCATAACTAAAGGTCATTCTGCTATATAATATCAGAGCTGAAGTTTATCCTGCAAACACACAGTCCATTTCAACTATCTGAAATTGACTAATAATTAATGATCAAGATAATTATTGAATTTGAGATGATGCTTATTTAAAGATCGCTGTCAACATACAAATGAGATTTTAAATAAACAGAAAAGGATATCATTAAAACTTATGTTTATAGTAAAAATACTAATAAACAAAATCATAATGAAATATTTATTCAAAACACTACCTTGAACTGATAAAGTGAAAAGAGATAATTAAACATCAATGTGTCACAGCACACAGATTTAATGTATAAACAAAAGATAACAAACTGAAATATATAAATATATATATAATCCAAAAACACAAAATACCAGTCACAGTATTTGTTTGCAGATATCCAGTAGCATTCACATCAAAGCTTCAACTTCAAGTATGATATAGAACCGGTAATAAAATATATTTCAAATGATTTTTCTTCACACACTCTATCCTCTCGAGTTCATCAAAAATCTTCCCTTATATACTATTAACATTCAATTTTCCTCTATAAATGTTGCATGCAACATTATAGGGATTATTTAACCGAAAAGGGCATCTAATTACACCTACTACTAAAAATAGAAATCGACTGGCCTGAGTCGAGGCATCCTATAAAGTTCTTGATCATTGATAAAAATCCAGCTCGCAACCAAACAGCCACATCCATCGTATGACCACGTCATATACTTCTGGAAAAAGGGTGGTGATAAAACTTCCTGCATTGAAGTCAATCAAAGCATCTTATTAAAATCGATTTAACACATAGCTAACAGAAATCACTTGAAATTTTAAATGCATGCCTGTTAAATCTCCAATTTTACCGATTTAACAGGCATGCGAAATCGTAATGACCATTCCTGTTTCGCTGCAACATAAGAAAATCATCAAGTTTCATTATGAAGAGCGACTACTCTTCTAGCTTCTACTAGTTTAGCCTTCAACCTGATAATTTTAATATTTTGTTTTTCAATTCGTTCTAGTAGCAGCTGCTTTGTACTTATGACTAATTTCTTGGATTTCTTATATTGATTCTTCTTAATGTTCACCTTTTTCCACCTATCAATCCATTCAAGCAATTCTTTTCTAAAAGTTTTGTTTTCTTCTTCCAATAATGTTGTGCTGGATAGACACTGTTTGAGCTTTCCTTTAAACTCTGTGATTTTATCTATGTAGACATTGGCTAATACCTGTTGCAGAGTTTTGTCTTCTTTATTTACCTGAGGAGAACGAGGACTGTCACCATGCTGGCTGTATAATGGTTCAAGATCTGCAATGTTTGCGTTTGTTTTTTATTGGTCACCCTCGACATCATCTGATTGTGCATTACTTCCCTGCGTGATAGCAGAATTCCCTACATCCATTGTGTTAGGGACAGACGACGGGATATCACCCTCAATATCTACAACTGTAGGTTTAGTAGCTGTAGATTTGGAAGTCTGTTGAACAGCCCTATATCCTGAAATCGAATGAATATTATGCATGCTCCTTGTGACTCTTCGTGAAAACAATAGGTTTTCAAAACTGAGTCCTTCCTTGTCACAACAGATCTGAGCCAAATGATCTAATTTATGCATAGATTCTTTATTGCATTCGTCAGGTTTATTTGTTTCATCATTATTATCATTTTCACCTTCGACTAATCCTTCTTTGATGCTTGCAGGGTTGCTATCATTCTCACCAGGTAAGGGTTTATCCAATATTTCCCTCGAATTACAAGGAATTGCATCCCTGTCATCATTTTCACTAATTTCATTATTTATGGGCACATTTACGACCTCGGATTCCTTGACCTCTGAACTATTGACTCCAGGATTTAATACCTTTCGTTTCCTACGAGTTCGTGGGGATGGATTAGGCCAATACTGTGTCGGCCCTAATTGACAATCAAATAGAAACTTATCCCAAGACACACCCTTGGCAGATAATTGGAATTGCAATAATATTTTTATCAACCCATGGTGACAAAGACTACTGTCAGGGTTATTGAAATTCTTAACAGACTGCGACATCTTCTTAAGACTTTGCCAAAGATAGAAGGGCAAATTAAGTTTGCAACCCTTTACTGCTAACAGTAACCATAAATGATACAAGTGTAAATGGGAATAGCATCCACAACAGGTCACGTACCTTACTAAGATTTCATAGTAAACTCTCCATTTGGGCTTTAGAAATTTCACAGGGACGCCTATCCTCAGCTTCGTTTTATCCAATAATGGCATTAACAAAGCCAAGCACTTCTTCTTGTTGACCACAGTGCCCTTAAACCAACGTTCTCCAACCTGTGGGAGTTTCGTGGCTTCAGCAATTTTATCTTCGTTGATAACAAACTCGAAACCCCCAATTTGCACCCTGTCATCTTCAAAATTCATGGCGAACATCTTAGTAATCTCCACATGGTGACCATCAAAACACCTAAAGAAATTTACCCATCCCATTTTCTCGAATTTCTTGGCAACTTCCTGGTTAGCTTCTATTAGTTCAGACCCTGAAATCTCAAACCGATCCAAAGGAGACATGGTTTCTTCGGCACTCTCCTGTCTTCGACCCGAAACAAATGGAGAAGTGAACACAGAAGGGATAGGTATCCAAACACACGACATGATAGATTATTTTCGCATGCTTCAAATCTGATTGGAGATACAATCTCTGAACCTGCCATTTTAGCGGGATTTTAAGCAGTGATAAGTGTGACAACTTCACACTATACCATGATTCATGCCAGTTTATCTACGCTTGACCATGAATGTTAGTGATAAACACTAACTTGGCGAACCATAAATATGGCGACTGATAGAATCATCATTTCAACCATTGATTATTGACAGTAGTTCATAATTAATAGGTACAACGATGTAAGTCGGCATGACATTTAGCATTTAACACTGCCAATACGATATTTCCATATGCATACAACTGTCGACTCTATTAAGAGGTGTAAGCCACGTTTTCAAACCAACTCACTAATCCAAATGATAAATCGTTTATCAACTTGACAATTGGCTTACTGCATGGCCAGCTAATCCTAACAGTCATCTCTATTTAATCATGTTACGTAGTGGTATGCAGGGTGATAAAATCGCACTCCGA
>LPNX010174128.1:83834-110662 GCA_001517045.1 Pseudotsuga menziesii | reverse complement strand
TTCTTGGCATCCATCCCTTAAGTCACATAAATTCATCTTGATGATTTAAATAAATTAATGAAAAATTTATGAAACTCATCTGACAGTTGTTTAAAGACCAAGTTAATGAGCGAGTTTCTTTCAGCTCCAGAATCATTAAATCACCTTCCTTTGATTGAGAGTACCTTCAGAATCAATGATTCTGAAGGTGCTCTTTCATAGTTTTGAATTGATAAATCACATGGAGAGCTGATCTCTCTTCATTTCTTGATAAGATGAAGAGGTTGTTGATGGCTGCCAACAAATGGCGACGACCTGGGTGAACCAGTTATCTCTACTTAAACAAGATGATCAAAATGAAATCTCAAAACCTGTTGAAAATAATCAAAAATCCTTTATCCATATTAAACCATTTTACTCATATTCATAAATATGACTCAGAAATATTCCATCTTTTAAAACAGAAATTTGATTAGGGATAAACTTACAAATATCTTAGCCAAAGCAAGTACTTCTTAGTAAAGATGACCTGTACCATCAGCATAGAGTACTGTTTCTACCGACAAATTTCTAGAATCTGTTCCATAGCATAATCATTTTCTTTTTTCTTGCTTTTGCTTTTCTTTTAAATCAATAATTCTGCCTGAAGACTACTATCTGGGTTTGGTATCCCAATTTGATAGTATCATTCACGACAGTTGTCTGACATAAGCAAGCCGGCTTGTGATGAGACCTCCTATCTTTTAATTTTTATTAAAATCAAAAGCCATCACTCTGGTGATTAGAAATGAAGTTATTCCAGACAACACTGATGATCATGATTAGGCCGGCTCATTACTGAGACCTCCTATTCTTCAGACAAAAGTTACGTTTTAATTGCAATTTTCATTTTTTAATTTTGAATAAAATGAGAGATCATTACCTAGTGTGGTAACCAAACGGAAATGTCAGTCATTAATATCACCAAAAAATGAATCAACTGGCTCATGATGAGACCCCTTATCTTTTGATTTCAAAACCAAAAGCCATTACTAGTTTCCTAATAATGTCATACCAGTGATATTTGTGATTCTGATCGGACCGGCTCATTACTGAGACCTTCCGTCTCTCACTTTAGCTTTTAATTAACTGGAACAGATGCTAGATAGTTCTCAAATGATAAAAATTTTCTAAGACTGATGATAAAGATCTATAAAAGTTTTTCAAAAGTACAAGCTTTGAAAAAGGCATTTAATAAGCTATCCCTATTTCAGAAAATAACAAGATGAAGAAAATCTGAGAAACATTTATAAATAGAAACAATGAAGGTCTTTACAGATTCAAGAAATTTTGATCAATCTGAACAAATTTTAAAAGATTTCAGTCTAATATCATAATTTTTAAGACTGATGAGTAAACTGATCTTTATTCATAGCTGTTACTTACAAATGACTGGTTATATACACAAATTTTAATCAATCTAATATATATAATTTTGGCAAATAATTGATTAATTTACCAGTCTGCTACTTTATATACAGAAAAACAAATTTATTTACAAACAGCAAGTAGGTATATACATTTTTAGACAGAAAAATATCAACAGAAATATTTTTTAAGAATCAATCCATTCATAGGGAATGTCTCAGACTGTCCTTCAAGTGTTTGCAATCGAAAGGTACTTGGACCTATTTTTTCAGAAATAACAAAAGGACCTAACCACAGTTTCTGAAATTTTGTATGATCACCCTTATCTTCATGAGCTTTATCCCATTTTAAGACCAAGTCTCCTACCTGAAATTCTCGATCAGAACTGAATGATTGGTCAAACCATGACTTTACAATCTGTTGATGTTTGTTAAAGTGTTGTTTTGACTTTTCCCTGTCTTCTTCTAATTCTAACAATGCATTAATTCTTTTTTCCATTGCTGGGCATTCTTCTTCCTGGACAGACTGAGCTACCTGTAACGAAGGTAAGAACAAATTTGGTGGAAGAATAGCTTTAGTTCCATACACTAAGAAAAATGGTGAATTACCTATCGCAGCTTTTGGAGTTACTCTGTCTGCCCAAAGAGCATTGACCAACTCTGTATGCCAGTTCTGATGGTGAACTGAAACAGTTCTTTTAAGATTTTTTAATAAATTTTTGTTTGTTGATTCAGCTAAGCCATTCCCATGAGGATGGTAATTAGCTGAATATCTGATTCTTATTCCCTTTTCTAATGCAAACTGAGTCAATTCAATTGATGAAAAATATGACGCATTATCGAAAACGAGAGAATCAGGAATACCAAATCTTGTTATGATAAAGAATTCCAAAAATTGTATAACCTGACTGGTATTCACAACTTTTAACGGTGCATCTTCAGCCCAACGAGTGAAATAATCAGTTGCAGTTATTATGTATTTGTGTTGCATTGATGAGGGAGGGTTTATTGGACCTACTATATCGATACCCCATTGCTGAAAAGGTCTTTCAGTGGAAATAGGTTGTAAAGGGAAAGCAGATTTTTTCACCCTTCCGGCAGCAAGTTGACACTCTTGACACTTTCTGACGAAGGTATAAGAATCTCGAAACAAGGTAGGACAATAATAACCAGTCCTGAGAATTTTGTGAGCAGTGGTCTCCCCACCAAAATGACCGCCTGCTGGTCCAGAATGCAATTCTTTTAGAATTGTTTCGGTTTCATCTTTATCTAAACATCGAAGGTATACTCCGTCTGAATTTTTCCTAAAAAGGATATTATCGATTAATAAGTATGGAGCAGAATTCAATCTCAGTGCTCTTTTCTTCCTTGGTTCTAAGTAATTAGGGGCAGTCCCTGTTTCCAAAAGTAACCGTATGTCTGTGTACCAGGAATCTTGAGGAGGTGGATAAAAATAAATCTCCCTGATAAGTAAAGCTTCATCAATAAAAGTTTCAGCTTTATCATCAGGTAAATGAGCAGCTTCAGCGGCTAATTTACATAGCCCTTGACCTTTGATTATTGTTGAAGGTTTGATTTCTAAGTCATATTCTTGAAGAGCTGTCATCCAAGGTGCCCTTTTTTCTCCTAAATCTTTTTGTACCAACAAATTTTTGATTGAAGAATAAGGGACAATTACTTTCGTTTTAGATTTCAACAAGTAAGGACGAAAATGTTTTACAGCTTTAAAAACGGCAAAGGCTTGTTTATCCACTTCATGATAATTGAGTTCAGCACCTTTGAAATTTGAACTCATGAATGAAATTGGAACTTCATTATTTTGTTGATTTAATTGGGTTAAAACTGCTGCATATGCAATATCGGAAGCAAAGGTGTATAATATAAAATCCTTGTTAAAATATGGACTTAGAAGACTAGGAGCTTCTGAAATGGCTTCTAAAATTTTCTGAAAGGATTCTTTTTCAATTTTTCCCCAATTAAACACAGCATCTTTTTTAATCATTTTCTGCAAAGGACGAATGATCTCTGAAAAACTAGGAATGAATCTCCTAACAAAGTTAATTTTCCCTAGGAATGACTACATTCCTTTCTTGTTGGAAGGAAAGGTAATCTTTGAAATAGCTTGTGTTCTTTCAGGATCAATCATGATTCCGTGTTTCGAGACTACACATCCTAATAAGATACCTTCTGAAATAGCAAATATTGTTTTTTTAGGATTTAAAGATATTCCAAATTTTCTACATCGTTCAAATACTTTTCTCAAATGGTTAAGATGATCAGGACGATGTTTAGAGTAGACAGTAACGTCATCCAAATAGACAACGACTGACTGACTGGTTAAGCCTCTAAAAGCAATATCCATTGCTCATTGAAATGTTGTTCCCACATTGATTAACCCAAAGGGCATCTTACGGTAAGCATATGTTCCCCATGGAGTTCTAAAAGCTGTTTTTAGTTGATCATCTGGGGAGACCAGTATTTGGTTGTACCCTGAGAAACCATCAAGGAGAGACAGTATCTCAGACCCAGACACCTTCTGAAGAATTTGTTCCATGGGAGGAATAGGGTAATTATCTTTTTCAGAAGCTTTATTTAAATTTCTAAAATCCACACATAATCTAATATCCCCATTTTTCTTCCTAACTGGAACTAAGTTTGCTACCCATTGAGTGTGTCTGATAGGGAAAATGATCTTGGCAGCTAACAATTTATTCAGTTCTTTTTTTATTGATGGTTCTAATGATGGGTGATATTTTCTTAACTTCTGCTGAAAGGGCTTTGATTCTTGTTTAATTGGAATTATATGTTGCATGAATTGAGTATTGAATGTTTTTAGGTCATCATATGTCCATGCAAATATATCTTTAAACTCCTTAAACAATTTTATGAAAGCTGTTTTTTCTACAGGATTACAATCTATTCCTAGATTTATAGTTTGGGGATTTGATTCTGTTCCCAAATTGATGGTTTCATATTTCATCCGAGAGCTGTTTGTTTTATAATTAGGAACAGACTTAAACTTATCCTGCAGATCAAAAAAAATTTCTAATCTTAATACTGAATTGGAAACTGGTTTTACCTGTTCGAAAGCTTTTTCCACTGAACAGAAATCATTTATTACCGAAAAATCCAGCAGATTATCATCATGAGTGACTTCATATATTGCTGCATCTTTAAAGATATCCTCGTTTTTTAGAAAATGCAATACCTGCGTATCATTGTCAAACACACACCAGTTAAAAATATTATCTGGTATGGAGGGCCTAAAAATCAATTCAACAGAAAAGAAATCTGGTGTAAGATTTTTTGAAGGAATTAACTTAGATGCTACATTTGCCAACAAATCTGCTTCTTGATTTTGATTTCTAGGAACAGAATTTATGTTAAATGCATCAAAATGTGTAATTAGATTCCATACCTCTTTCTGATAACTCTGTAAATGCTCAGATAAACAGTGAATGGAATTACGAACCTGTCTAACTATGATCTCGGAATCACCATAAACAATTATCTCTTTGATGCCCAAATCTATTGCCTTTTTCAAACCTTGTATTAAAGCTTCATATTCAACTGTGTTATTTGTACAACTAAATTCCATTCTACAAGCCATACAGGTTTTATTACCTTGAGGATCTACCAGAAGCAGCCGGCTCCTACTCCTTCTTTGGATTTTGCACCATCGAAATATAAAGTCCAAATAGAACTATGTGCAATTACCTTGCTCTCTATGATATTTACAATATTTACATTATTTACATCACTGATGGTTTCCTTGAGTGAACAATTAGGAGAAATAGATGTTACATTACAAATTTCAGATTGCTGATTATTTTCAAAAAGAGTGGAATTTTCAGCTTTGAAATTTCCAAATCCTAGTTCATACATGTAATTTCCCATAATAGAATCATAAAATAACACGGGTTCACTAGGATCATGCAGTTCTGTAACAGTATGTTTCATATACCGTTCTCTATGTATTTTTATCTGATTTGATTTTCCGTTCTTAGGTAACCACAACGTTGACCAATCAGTGGCAAAGAAACCGTTCAGCTGTTGAGACCAATCTCTACTTAAGAACAATACATATGCATCCGGAATATCAGCAACAACAATGTCTATGATTTGATAAACCGAAGGGTTACAAGCAATCCTAACTAAGACATCCTTCATCTCTCCAACAACCTTTACGTTTGTTCTATCTAATTGAGTTATTTGTGAATTAGATGGAACAAATCTTCCATTTAATTTCTTACATACAAATAAAGGCATAACATTAGAGGATGCTCCTGAATCTACCATGCAGTTGTGAACATTCCTATTGAAAATTTCAAAGGTAAGTAAAAACGGAGGTGTTGTTAACTTAGAATTTTTACCTATCAATGAAGCTTTGTCAGCTACTGCTTTTCCTTTTTCAGTTGTTGTTGGATCATTGTTAGAACTGTTTGCAGCAACGTTTTGTTTTGCATTAGGAACAATTGAACTCACTGCAGGATTTATAATATGACTATTAGGCAGTGGGTAGATTTGAAGAAGATCATACATACTGATGTTTGCACATGTCTTCTTTAAATCTTCGATTATATCATATTGTAGATCCAATTTTGGAGCATGTTGAATAGTTTGAGTACCCTTAGTAGGCAGAGTTTGCTTGCCAGATTGAGTTTGTTTGTTTGGTTGTGAATTATCAGTATTTGTAGTAGAGCTTGAAGAACCTGGAGTGTTTGCAGTTGCTTTACTACGAGTATTATACGCGTGTTGTCCTGAAGGTGGGTTTCTATTTTCATGTTCTTTCACAAAACTATCCCAGAAATGACCGTTAACTTGTTGAGGTTCTTCTGATTCTTCATCATTTTCTGATTCCTCTTCTTCTTCATTTTCATTCATCTCTCGATTAGGAGTTTCAGACAAAGATAGAACAGCTCGAATTGTGTTAAAGATTTCTTCATTAGCAGCTACGTCGGGGGGTGTATTTTTATTATTTGTGTTTGGGTTTTGTCTAAATTGATTTCTGAAGTAACCTCTAGAAGGAGAAGCTTCAGAATTAGTCTTTTTTAACCCTATAACTTCATTGGTTAATGTTCGAATAGCGTTTTGTAACTGTTCTACATCGAATGCTTTATCTTTATCTGAACTAGGCTTTTCTGTTTTTCTTCGAGGAAAAGAATTAGATTTCCCACTTTTATCTGGTTCATAAGACATGAAATCTTTTTCTACTTTAATAGCTTCCTCAAATGTTTCTATCAGTGTTGTTTTTCCAGCTCTTTTCACAAACATTTCGGAATTTCTAGGTAAGGCTGATGTATAATTTTCAATAATTATATCTTCCGGAGGTTGAGAAGCAACTGGAATTTTGTTTTTTAAAGTTATAAACCTTTGATTGAAATATTTGATTCTTTCTTTAGGATCCATTTTAATTCTAGATAATTCTAGGGCTAAAAGAGCGGGTGTTTTATCTTCCCCGAATTTATCCAGAAAAGCTTTATTAAATTCCTCCCAATTTGTAATAGATCCTTGTACTAATGAAAAGTACCAGGTAGAGGCTCTTCCTTCAAAGGTGAGAGGAAAAAATCGACAAACAACATCTTCATGCTGAACATTCAAAGTTTGAACAGCCAACATGAATTTTTCAATATGCACCTCTGCAGGTTCTTTGTCATCTGGGTTAAACTTAGGAAGAATTTTGTCTGAATGTTTTGGCAATGGATGTTGTACCCCAGGAACTGCTACAGCAGCTGCCCTTAACCAAGGGAGCTGTGGATTAGGTAGAGGAGGTGGAGGATTACCTCCTCCTCCTACATTTCCTGCCATTGGACTTCCTTGAGAGCTAGAAGAACTTCCTGAATTGGAAGGTCTTGGACTATCAGGTGGTGACTCAGGAGGAGAAGGTGGCTGATTAGAACCACTTCCTACAATTAGTCTTCTAGCAGTATTGGTTTGTGTAATCTGCCTTTGATGTCTTTCAACCTGATGATGCAGAGTACTACCAGTTATCTCCAAATCTTGTGTAACTATGGTCAATTGTGGATTGTGTCGCTGTTGTCTAGGAAGACCATAATCTATTGGAGAAATACCTAACTGATTAGCGTAAGCTCTAGTAAGGATATGTCTGGATTCTTCTAGAGTTTTAGCACTTTGTGCGGGAGTAAAGGGAGAAGTAACAGGATCACGTTCAAGGATATTCCTAACAGTTCCTATAAAAGGTGATCTACTGACTTCTGGAGATTGTTGGCTGGTTGGAAATGTTTCATTAGTTTCACCTGCCATTACTCAATTCATGCCCTTCTTCTAGCGCCATTTGTTGGCCCGATTTACTGAATCTAGGCCAATAAGGAGGTTTTGTCCATACAATCAGCTTAAAGCAGCATCCGGTATGTTTGATTTAACAAAACCTCGCAGGTTATGGTCCTGCTACCAGCTAGTTTGTCTCTTAAGGAGAACTTAAAACCAGCAAAATCTATCCTACTCTAATGTTTATTTTACCTAAATATCTAAAATGTCCTAAGGTTGCTTTCTTAAGGAAAGACTTCGATTTTTGGGAAGTTTTCTAAATATGAAAACTTCTGTAAAGTATGCAGAATGATTTAACAATGCTAATTAAAAAATAAAATTTTAAAATTAATTAATCTATCTAATCTATTTAACCCTATCTCAGCTGAGAGCAAATTTAAGATTATATTAACTATTAATCAACAAATATGAAAAGAAAGACAAAAAGTATAATTTAAACAAACATATTTAAATCATAACTAAAGGTCATTCTGCTATATAATATCAGAGCTGAAGTTTATCCTGCAAACACACAGTCCATTTCAACTATCTGAAATTGACTAATAATTAATGATCAAGATAATTATTGAATTTGAGATGATGCTTATTTAAAGATCGCTGTCAACATACAAATGAGATTTTAAATAAACAGAAAAGGATATCATTAAAACTTATGTTTATAGTAAAAATACTAATAAACAAAATCATAATGAAATATTTATTCAAAACACTACCTTGAACTGATAAAGTGAAAAGAGATAATTAAACATCAATGTGTCACAGTACACAGATTTAATGTATAAACAGAAGATAACAAACTGAAATATATAAATATATATATAATCCAAAAACACAAAATACCAGTCAAAGTATTTGTTTGCAGATATCCAGTAGCATTCACATCAAAGCTTCAACTTCAAGTATGATATAGAACTGGTAATAAAATATATTTCAAATGAGTTTTCTTCACACACTCTATCCTCTTGAGTTCATCAAAACTCTTCCCTTATATACTATTAAGATTCAGTTTTCCTCTATAAATGTTGCATGCAACATTATAGGGATTATTTAACCGAAAAGGGCATCTAATTACACCTACTACTAAAAATAGAAATCGACTGGCCTGAGTCGAGGCATCCCAGATAGTTCTTGATCATTGATAAAACTCCAACTCGCAAACAAATAACCACATCCATCGTATGACCATGTCGTATACTTCTGGAAAAAGGGTGGTGATAAAACTTCCTGCATTGAAGTCAATCAAAGCATCTTATTAAAATCGATTTAACACATAGCTAACAGAAATCACTTGAAATTTTAAATGCATGCTTGTTAAATCTCCGATTTTACCGATTTAACAGGCATGTGAAATCGTAATGACCATTACCTGTTTTGCTGCAACATAAGAAAATCATCAAGTTTCATTATGAAGAGTGACTACTCTTCTAGCTTCTGCTAGTTTAGCCTTCAACCTGATAATTTTAATATTTTGTTTTTCAATTCGTTCTACTAGCAGCTGGTTTGTACTTATGACCGATTTCTTGGATTTCTTATATTGATTCTTCTTAATGTTCACCTTTTTCCACCTATCAATCCATTCAAGCAATTCTTTTCTAAAAGTTTTGTTTTCTTCTTCCAATAATGCTGTGCTGGATAGACACTGTTTGAGCTTTCCTTTAAACTCTGTGATTTTATCTTGGTAGACATTGCCTAATACCTGTTGCAGAGTTTCATCTTCTTTATTTACCTGAGGAGAACAAGGACTATCACCATGCTGACTGTATAATGGTTCAAGATCTGCAATGTTTGTGTTTGTTTTTTATTGGTTACCCTCGACATCATCTGATTGTGCATTACTTCCCTGCGCGATAGCAGAATTCCCTACATCCATTGTGTTAGGGACAGACGACGGGATATCATCCTCAATATCTACAACTGTAGGTTTAGTAGCTGTAGATTTGGAAGTCTGTTGATCAGCCCTATATCCTAAAATCGAATGAATATTATGCATGCTCCTTGTGACTCTTCGTGAAAATGATAGGTTTTCAAAACTGAGTCCTTCATTGTCACAACAGATCTGAGCCAAATGATCTAATTTATGCATAGATTCTTTGATGCATTCGTTAGGTTTATTTGTTTCATCATTATTATCATTTTCACCTTCGGCTAATCCTTCTTTGATGCTTGCAGGGTTGCTATCATTCTCACCAGGTAAGGGTGTATCCAAGATTTCCCTCGAATTGTAAGGAATTGCATCCCTGTCATCATTTTCACTAATTTCATTGTTTATGGGCACGTTTACGACCTCGGATTCCTTGACCTCTGAACTATTGACTCCAGGATTTAATACCTTTCGTTTCCTACGAGTTCATGGGGATGGATTAGGCCAATACTGTGTCGGCCCTAATTGACAATCAACTAGAAACTTATCCCAAGACACACCCTTGGTAGATAATTGGAATTGCAATAATATTTTTATCAACCCATGGTGACAAAGACTACTGTCAAGGTTACTGAAATTCTTAACATACTGCGACATCTTCTTAAGACTTTGCCAAAGATAGAAGGGCAAATTAAGTTTGCAACCTTTTACTGCTAACAGTAACCGTAAATGATACAAGTGTAAATGGGAATAGCGTCCACAACAGGTCACGTACCTTACTAAGATTTCATAGTAAACTCTCCATTCGGGCTTCAGAAATTTCACAGGGACGCCTATCCTCAGCCTCGTTTTATCCGATAATGGCATTAACAAATCCAAGCACTTCTTCTTGTTGACCACAGTGCCCTTAAACCAACGTTCTCCAACCTATGGGAGTTTCGTGGCTTCAACAATTTTATCTTCGTTGATAACAAACTCGAAACCCCCAATTTGCACCCTGTCATCTTCAAAATTCATGGCGAACATCTTAGTAATCTCCACATGGTGACCATCAAAACACCTAAAGAAATTTACCCATCCCATTTTCTCGAATTTCTTGGCAACTTCCTGGTTAGCTTCTATTAGTTCAGACCCTGAAATCTCAAACCGATTCAAAGGAGACATGGTTTCTTCGGCACTCTCCTATCTTTGACCCAAAACAAATGGAGAAGTGAACACAGAAGGGATAGGTATCCAAACACACGACATGATAGATTATTTTTGCATGCTTCAAATCTGATTGGAGATACAATCTCTGAACCTGCCATTTTAGCGGGATTTTAAGCAGTGATAAGTGTTACAACTTCACACTATACCATGATTCATGCCAATTTATCTACGCTTGACCATGACTGTTAGTGATAACTACTAACTTGGTGAACCAGAAATATGGCGACTGATAGAATCATCATTTCAACCATTGATTATTGACAGTAGTTCATAATTAATAGGTACAACGATGTAAGTCGACATGACATTTAGCATTTAACACTGCCAATACGATATTTCCATATGCATACAACTGTCGACTCTATTAAGAGGTGTAAGCCACGTTTTCAAACCAGCTCACTAATCCAAATGATAAATCGTTTATCAACTTGACAATTGGCTTACTGCATGGCCAGCTAATCCTAACAGTCATCTCTATTTAATCATGTTACGTAGTGGTATGTAGGGTGATAAAATCGCACTCCCATATTAACAATGCTTTGATAAAATAGCTAGATTAATATCTAAACTATATATTTATGCTATGTATGTACAGGACTAAGGTTTAAACCCTTCAAACATCCTATCGACACATATCTAACGTTATATAGGATATTTGAATGATAAAACAAAGTAAAACTTCCCTATGTAAACAACATTTGTTCATATTTACAAAGTTCGTAGTATGGTATTACATATGATATTAACTTTGAAAGTTACTCTTAGTCTTAGGACTAATAATGCCCTACTTAAACATAAAATGTGTTTTATTAATTTTTCTTGGCATCCATCCCTTAAGTCACATAAATTCATCTTGATGATTTAAATAAATTAATGAAAAATTTATGAAACTCATCTGACAGTTGTTTAAAGACCAAGTTAATGAGCAAGTTTCTTTCAGCTCCAGAATCATTAAATCACCTTCCTTTGATTGAGAGTACCTTCAGAATGAATGATTCTGAAGGTGCTCTTTCATAGTTTTGAATTGATAAATCACATGGAGAGCTGATCTCTCTTCATTTGTTGATAAGATGAAGAGGTTGTTGCTGGCTGCCAACAAGGCCCATGCAAGGAAAAAGTTCATCAATGATCAAGCGGGGCCCTCTTCATAAAAGTGCTCTATTAAATTTTTGTTTTAAATGTAATATATTGTATAATGTATGAGCGCTCACTACAGGACAATATTTTGGATTGAAATGTTGGGGAAGCCCAAAAGTCATTTTGGGGCAGCCCAAAATTTTTGCCTTTTTGTATAAATATATAAGAGTTAGATGTAGAAAAAGACTTTTTCCCAAATAGATTTGTGAGAGTATGTTGTAAGAAGAACTATTTCCTTTTGCAATAAAGAAATTACAAGTTTCCTGTTGGAGAAAGCTTGGTGGAATGTTTCAAATGTTGTGCTATGGATTTGTTGAATGTGAACTATTTCGTTTCCAGTTGCTGTCCATTAACTGTGAGATCGTTCTAACTCTTTGAACCTATGTTCTTGTTATGAATGCACTCTAGTTTATTCTATGAAATTTCCACTATGAGTAATGAAGGATTTTCATAAACAATGAGCTATCTTATTATTCATATATCTATTGATGTTCATGTGTTTTGAATTAAATAATAGCTATCTGTGATTTTTCTTAATGCATGCGCAGAAATACATTACTCATTGATAAATGATAATCTTTCTCCTGAGGGATAGCAAGTTAGATAGTTAGTTTTAGTTTCTTGCTGTGTGTGATTTATATGCGAGTTAGTTAAGATGAGAGGTAAGAAACTGCGCATCGCATTGTGACCACTCCTCGTATTCTCTATCAATCCGCATTCTTAGATAGGCACTTGCATATCATACTTAAATTCAAAAAACTAAAATATACATGGTGGACAGGGCCGTAACTGGTAAAACCTTTAAATTTGTTACTTGACCTACTATAGCCGGACCGTAAACCAGACAGATTCCCCATACCAAATAGTAACGGGCTAGTTGGGGATGTTTACTGGGGAGAATCCCTAACTGTTGTTACCTACGAATTTCTAGGCATCAACATACCCTACCCATAAGGTCGATCCTGCCTGCGACTGTCCACCTGAGCATTGGTTATATTGAGGTGGCCTTAGTTGCCTTACCTAGGTATCATAGGGGTTACTTGCTGAGGTTATTCTGTGGATGTCTTGGCCAGGTAGGGGTTGGACAACATAGTCACTATATGCATTGAATCTGAGGGCCACTATAATTGGTTACAGATCTCTTCTTGTAGTGTATGGGAATTTTGAGCCTCTTCTAGGTGAGACATACCTGCTGCATTCAGGAGCTCACATGTCCTCCCCTTGGTTTGCTTGTATTTTGGTTGTAGATTTTTTTAAGAGTGTGCTCTTTGTGCGCTAGTTGGCCTTTGGGATCGTGGTTACTTGAGTACATTTATGCTCTCTTGAGTCCAGGTCCTTTTATTTTCGGCATGCCTGGTATCCTATCACCTATCCTTGGTCCTAGTACGGACCCTAGTGTCAGACTTGGGGGGCATCACAACCCCTTACCGTGCTCATAGATTTGGGAGTGGTCAAATTCCACCCTATACTCCATTTGTGGAAGATATTGACTCCCTTCTCTCAGTATTTACACCGATGGTCACCCTCACGGGGGTGGTAATGGATGCGTGAACATTGGGTCTACACCTTAATTTTTTTTTTATGTCCCATCGTTCACCGCATTGTTTCCTTTGGGTGCAGTTGCCATGATCATTCCTCCCTATATCCTATAGTTTGGATTTTTTATTGAATATTTTGGGTTGTTTTGGACTAATATGGTTGTCATATAAGGTCCAGTTTTTGTACACTCTCTCCAAGGTTTCGACCCATTCGTGCCTATCATAGGTATTATGTCTAAACTAGAATATAGGTTAGGATATCACATGTGCTTGCACTTATGCATTTCCTTATGACCGTTCCATTTTAACCTTAGGTACAAACCCATTCCATGGTGTCACAGAACCTTAATTCTGCTTTTAGAAGTGACACTATGCGAATGGTAGAGCTTTCCTATACATGGGTGCCCTAGTTAGATCCTTGTTGCATTTGGTGCCCATGCTGCGTTGCCTCCTTTAGGTTGTGGGAGTCCTTTGTATAGTATCACCATGACTTTGAGCAAGAGCTTCATAATCCTCTTGACCTTTATGCTGGCCTTTTTTCCTGGGACTCCCTTGTATATGTTAAGTTGTAATTGCATTATCATGAGTTTTTCCTACCTTTTTGAGCCTTATGCTGGCTTCCCTGACTCTGATTATCAACTATGTAGCCTGAACTTGTCTCAGGTCTAGCCAAGCAGAGTCATTTTATATATCTTTTATAGCTTGATTCCCCATTTTTTACTGTGAGGGGACTTTTCCCCGATTGTCATTATCCTACACATGTTTCCTTGCATTGAGCATAGGTATGTTCCGCTTCTTGGAACTAGTTTGTTGCCCCTTGACACTCATCTCCTCCTAGATTTGTAACTATAAAGCACTTTTATTCTTTTTCAAGATTTTCAAAATATTTAAAAAAAGTCCAAAAAAAATAAAAAAACCAAAAAGCTAGACAGAAAAAGATGTATCTTTGGTAGTAGTCATGTCATGTCGCCTTTGAATAGAGCACTGTACATCACATACATTGGTTGGGTTAATAGTTTGACTTTAGGAGCTATACTCATTTCTCTAAGTTTATCTCCACCGACTGGTTAAGCTTCCAGTCCCTATGGAGCCTCTATCGATGCCTCCCATGTCACAGAGATGTCCCAGTTTTGTATATTGAGTCTATGCTGCCTACATTCGGTCACCATTCACCTTTATGCTCTTGTTTGAAGTAAGTTGAAACCTGATTTGGCCATTCCTCAGTTCTCTTGACTTTGCATGTCGGCCATTCCCGGTACTGGTACTGGTTCGTGCACATTATGATCGAGTCCTTCCACATTATACAACTTTGCTGAGTACTTCATGTTGGATGATGGGGGATTCCTTAATGCCCTTCTTCCAGTGGATTTCATCCCATCAACTTCAGATCATTTATTCTGGGATAGGAATCTAGAGTCATTTTGAGTGCCTTGAGACTTGCAGTCATCAATGGCAGGTTCTCTTGCCACCGATAGTTTTGGGAATACATCAATGTCCCCTGATCGATGGATTCTTTCAAGCATTCGACATCAACACATTTATTCACACTTTTTATATTGCACTCTACTACCTTGATTCCCATTTTCATTATCTGTGGGTGATCTTGCGTCTGTTAACGGTTTACATCAATGACCGGTAATCATACGATGGACTACTATGTTCGACCTCGATACCTCTATTCACATAGTAGGACATGTACTCGTAGCGGATTATGTAGAAGACCTTCTAGATTGGTGACATTTCATATATGTTACCTCCTTGATCGTGCCAGTGTTCATGAGATTTCAGCTCTCGTGACTTGATTCCAGTGTATGTCAGATATCTTCAGCCATTATGGATATTTTGATCCATTCTATATCTTCATATTTCATGGAGATCATGATCCTTTGTATATATTCATCATGGAGATTCTAATATATCTATATTGTACGTGGTGATGACCACACATGTCATATTTTTTATCATGCCTATTCATGGCCATTGTACTCTTATGTATCAGGGATTGTTGTATGTAATTGTAGTCATGTGCAAAGTTTGATTATTGTATTATACTATTGGATGGTTGGTTCTTCCACCTGGTTCTTCATCACTCCACTTCTAGGATGGACTTATAATGTATTTCGGCCATTGTATCACCCCTCTGACCTCACACATTAGGGGACATCTGTTACAACTGATTTTACCACATATGGTAGATCACATATTTATGGCCTTACCTATCCCTTTGTAGACTCTTTGGACCCCATGGACCATTTTTGTACCTTTGATGTTTCCAATATCATCCCTAAAAACACCTATTTTTTTCTATACACGACTTTTAAACCCATTCTCGCGTATATACGTGGATATAAACCTTAAACTTTCCTACATCGGGATGTGTGCAAAAGTCCAAATATTTTGGATTTTTCCTTGATGTGGATCCAAGTCACTTGTCTCTTGGCCTTCCATATTCTTTGATATCGCTCGGATTTGACCTTCCATTACCCCATTGGAGCACTATATAAGGAACCCTTTGGATACATTGAAAGGGTAGGGATTGAAGAGCAAGAAAACTATAGTCCATTGTTGTCGAAGCTTATACTTGAGTTTGCATCCCTTTGTCCCTTGGAGCACTTTGTTTTCTTCCCAAGCTTACCTTTGCTTGTGAGCTTGCTATCGAGAGATGGAGGATTGAAGTGATGGAGGCCCAAGTGGAGGACTCAGTTTCTTCAGTTCGCAGACGTGCTGACAGAGGTTTTCATTCTTGTGATCTCTGATTTATATCAATAGAAATATGTTTTCCTGTCCAATAAGGTGTATTTAAATGAATATTGAATCCATGGATCCTTTTAAATGCTTATATGTTATTGATTATATATTCTAGAGTAGGTCTAACACCATTATATAGTATGCTTGTCTTGTTTGCTGATTATTAAGAGAGCAAATTGGCTAACACAAGTGAGATTGGAAAAGCTCAACGGGGATCTACATCAACCATCCGGAATAAGGTATGTTTCGAGATTCTTTAGTGTTAGATGTTTATTTCTCTTGCATATTGGGAAGGGAATGATTTCTGCGGTTACTCTGTTTGTTTTGGTACCCCAAGCCATAGGATTTTTTCTCCATAACAGTCTACCTCATTGTCTTAGCATGCATCTAAAATCATTGCATACATGGAACTTGTATGTCACAAGAACTCATCCATACCAACATCTATTTCATTACATCCATTTCCAACATTAGAAGAACTATTATTGTAGGGATTCCTAATTGGTGATTCTGGATGTAGTGGGAATTTAATAGGTGGTAGATTCAACCATGCTTTGTATGATTTTTCTCCAAGTTGTGCTATTTTTGCAGCCTTCTCTTGATTTGGAATTGTAGTGGGGTGCAATGAAACATGTTAGGAGAGTCACTCATCATCAGAATCTTGATTTCAAAAATATTGAACTTTACATCGATGACATTATAAAGCAGAATGCAATTGGTTTGTTCCAACATTATACCAAACAATTAGTATAGAAGAATGAGATTGTTTTCCAATAGTAATGTTCAATAGAAAACAATTTATAAAAAAGAATTCAAATTGAGCAATACATTAACATCAATCCCATTGAAAACTAAAAAATATAATTAATCAATGTTTTTGTCTTACTCCCTAAGGGGACGTCTAAAGGTATTCCCAATGCAATGGATCTATAATGAGTGGTCGGTGGTCTATGGAAGTTATAGTTTATTAAAAACTCATTACCAAGTGACAATATATGTATTTCATGCACACAAAAAAATTTGGACTCTTTCCTTGTCATAAAGAAATTATTGTCATTGACGGTTTCCTCAAATGAACAATTTTCTAAAAGTAAAGAGAACCTAGAACTATTTATGAATCATGCAATGTTCCCATGAGTGGATGGACAACTGTCGATATATAAGAGATTCTTCTTGTTGAATGTTTTAGAAACATAACCATTCATGTGCATACTATACATGGAAATGTTATGTTTGTTTTTAACAATATTCAAGTAATCCAACTAACAATAGATAGGACCACAAAATTGCTTAGGTGCTATAGACTAATTGGGAGGAATGAGTACATGTAAAAGAATAAACAACCTAAGATTTGTAGCATCTCTATTGGAATTGGAAATCATAAAACTACTACCATAAAAGGAGAATGTGGTTTTGATCCATAATTGAGGGGCTCATAGACCACTAAACTCACCAACACGGATGTGTTTGAACCTCTAATTCATTCTCTATCCATTCATGGGTTGTGTATGATGCCAAAACGTTTGTATTCATATACTAGTAGTTAATTATGCACAGAAAACATTTTCTTCATTTCAAAGTTGTTTAATATGCACCCCATAACAAGAAGAGCATGTCCAACATGAATTAAAATCCCCTAGTAACCACAAAAACTCCCAAGCAACTATAATTCCTCCCATGCAATGATACAAATGACCATAACGACTATAAATTCATCCCAACAATGATGAAAACACCCCAATGAATGTAAATTCATCCAAGTAATGGTGAAAATTCCCCCACTGATTGTAAATTCATCTCAACAATGATGAAGATGTAGTGAAGTTCTTATAACAATAAAGAAAACATTTTTATCTCTCCTCGATGAGAAAAACCATTCCAAAACTCAAGTTAGCAACCCCTATAGGATAGAAACAACCAGTTTAGGAGAGCCATTGATCTCTAATTAGCTCCAGACAATCAATGGTGATATTTACAGCGCTATTGGAAGGTCATGGGAATGAGAAAATTTATAATGCGAGAAAGAAAAACCATTACTATAACATTTAGTTCCCATTAGCAAATTTTTTCCATTGCTGGAGATATTTAGTCATGATGGAAGCCATTAAAACTAAAACAAATCATTAGCAGACATTCACAAACCAAATTCACAAAAACAACAACAAAGAAATGAGCCAATCATTCACATGAAGACATTATTTACCATGGAAACCCAGATGGGGAAAATAGCATTCAATTGGCCTCATCCAAGCTCTTTTATTTTGGAAATGTGTAGGTTAGAGGCTCTCCAACCCTCATGTATAAATTTTCATCACCGTTTTGGTAGCATTTTTTCACTCTCATCCAAACAAAACCTCCCTCGTTTTGGGGGAACCACTTTATATAAATGGCTATGTTTTGGATAGTTGGAAAGCTAAAAATCCTTGACCCATCAACCTCTCCCTAGATCATTTAGGTTATTTGACTTTATTGTACATTTGAGAAATGAGACCATAGTCTCATATTTTATTTTATTTTTACATACATGCTTTATTTTTCTATTTTTAATACAATTCATGCCTGGTTTAATTCTCTTGTGTTTGCCTCTTTATTTTCAAATTAGATACATGGTGAAAGCCCCTTCATGTTGGCATGGGGCCCTTCACGTCAACATGTAGTCTCCACAATCCTTTCATTTCTTGGTGTTTGGTTCCAATTGTTGTGGGAAATAATGCACAATAGTGCTTTCTCACAATAGGTTGCATCAAGGCCTTAGTATTTGGAGCCCCTTAATGATGGTGGATTGTGATCCAAGTGTTCTTGTAAGCGATTTTTAGAGGGAAACAATACTAAAAAATGACAAAGAGAGTAGAGGATTCAAACTCCAACAATCGGTGTGAGCCAAACCACTTGTATATTGCACAATGGTCAAGTTAGTACAACACCTTGGAGATGTGAGCTCCAAAAGGAAGCAAGCAATATTCCTAAGGGAGGCATTTCATGTCAAAACTTGTTTTCAAAATGGTTAAGGAACAAAATGAGAAGAGAACTTTCCCCTTGAGGGAAGGAGGCAAGGTAGCTTTGGGAATGCTTGACAAGAGAGAAGAGGTGAGCTAAGAGGAAGCTTAGTCACAATTCTAGCAGCATAATCTTGCTCAAAATTATTCTTACAATAAGCATGTCCATGGCCTTATTTTATAGGCCAAGAAATGGCCAAAAAAAATATCACTGTGTGAACCCAATGAGCCATGTTTTGGCTCCAAGGTACACCTAGAGGCCACTTAAGGCAACCAAGTGTGTTGAAGACAAAAAATTTAATTCTTTCAATAGGTGGAGCTATTATGAGTCTTTAATGTGTTTCTAGTGGGAGAGATCTCGTTGTTTATGTCAGTTGCACAGATCTCGAGGGAAAATCCATGCTGAAATGTGGGTGTTGTTCTAGAAGTGCATGGTGTAGCGCATGTAAATAGAATTTAACCCGCGTTGTTATAGATTTTGAATGCTTTGGGCTATTTTGGATTCAGTATGCTCTTTGGATCTTATGAAGATGTATTTGGTTGAATGTATGTTGTATGTTGTATGTTGTTGATGATTTACCATGTGAATCATGAAATTGCCACAGCTGTGCGATTTTTTCATGATAACAGGTGACTCTTGATGTATGAGGTTCATAGGGTATTGTAGATCCAATAACACATCATCATTTCTTATGTTATCTTTCTGTTGGTTCTTCAAACTATGTGGACATGCATGACCTTCCAAAGGGGAAAGTTTGATGGTCTGTTGGTTTTATACAAACGAGGTGGGAATCCCCATGCTCATGAAAATGGCCAGCATGGTTACAAAATGAATAGCCCAAGGGATCTCTCATAAACTGTGTTGGGCATGGATGAGGGTGGCCTCAAACCATGTAAGAGTACATGAACCTGGAACTGGAGTAACTAATGTTGAAGAAGCAGAACTATTGAGAATCTGAAGAAACACACAGGAGTGGGTGTCCGAAATGGTGGTGAAGTCAAGGAGACTACACTGTAACAAATTTGTTGCTACTATCATTTTCAATTGTGAATACTGATAGCTTCAAAATGTGTGACTCCCTCAAATGCGAGTAAAGGTGTGGATGTAGAGAATAGGGGATACTACTAAGTTAAGGAGCATTAATTCTTTTCCTTACTTAGTCTGAGGTAATCCCTTATATTGATTGAAAGGAATCCCAAGGTACAATTGCTACTTCTTCAACTCTAAAAATATGAGGTGTCGGTGTCAATGAGAACTGAAGAATCATCATAAGATGATTGTCTTATCTGATGAAAAAATATTGTGTTGTAACCAAGTGTGAGTGACTAACTTGCCACAATATTGGATGATAAGCGTGGGGATCATACTTCCTTTGATCAATGATAAACTGGAAGAAGAGACGATAATATCATACTTTAAGTGAGGATGTAGTGGAGGGAGACAAACTGTAAATGAAGGGCTTTGTTCAGGACACAACACTTCAGAGAGTCGTGACTAACAAAGGCATGATTGTGAGGTATTAGGAGACTCAACATTATAAATCAAAGGAGACTATGGGGTTTCTTCCAAAAGAATTGATCAATTCCTATGTGTAAGTGGAATTGGGAACTGTTTGTACATAAAGAATAATTGGTGGGGTCCACATGGTTTTGGGTATAATTGGGGACCAATTTGATGATAGGTGGCTCAAGGAGTCAGTTTTATGATAGGTGGGGTTCCCATGGTTTTGAGTAGGTTAGGGAACCTTTTCCAACATGAATTGAGGGGTGGTTTGCAAATGTGAAGATAGGTGCCCCTTGCATCAATGCTATGCAGAATGTTCACATGGGAATAATTGAATGGAATTGGTTGTCTATGGGGAAGGGGGGGCATTTTTTTCTTGGCAGAGGTGATTATATGAATGAGAATTGTAGATGGGTTGAATGCTCGTGGAGCTATGAGAATTTCCTGATGAAATCTTATTTGTAAATTTTTCCAAGGAATTTGGCATTGTTGAACTTCTTGAGATAGGGGAGTAAATGCACAACTATGGAATAATTGGCTTCAGAAAGGTTACTTTATGGGGGTGAAAAATTCCTCAGACTTGTGGGGGGATCAACATCATGGATGTTATTTTTATGATACAGGTGTGCTGAAGGGAAACACCCATGGGGGGGATTAGAGTGGTCCTCAGTTTTGACATTGATGGAACATCAAAACTAGCCTTAATGATAATTGTATGGGTTTGCAAAACAATGTCAAGTATATGTTTAGTAGCAGAAAATGTTGGTGTTGAGAGGAAATTTCCATGATAATACCTGAAAGTAAGACTTGCATTCTTTTTTTATGGCAACTAATTTGTGTGTTCTGAGTATAATCCTACACACACAACACATATACCCAAGTGTATTGAAAGACATGGAAAAGGTATGGACAATGCAGAAATGATAGCCCAAAACATGACACACTTGGGGGGGTGCCTATCTCAATATGATCCAGGAAATGATGATTCAGCTGGAGGATCAGGATGCATCATTGGGAAGAGCCTTGAGTGTTGATCATGGTGGTGTTAATGGTTAGTCAAATAGATGCACAATTTGGTAGTGGCATAGTGTCAAAATTTGGGTGCATAGTGTCAAAATTTGGGTCAAATTGGTTTGAAAGCAGGGGTATGGGTATATAGTTATGTTCTCGATGAAAAATAGAGGCTCCCGATATGGCTTATTTTGGTGTCAGAGGAGGGAAGTTGTCATCGAGGGAGGTTAAATCCTTGTTCGACGATGATGAGTGCTCACTTGTGAGTAATCCATCTAGGGGAGATATATCTTCTATAGTGTGAGTTATCATAAGAACAATTTTCTCAAATGATGTTTCTTGAGGTAAAACACTTAGTTGGAGAAATTGGTCCTAGAGACACATTTGCTCAAGGAAAACATCATGTTCAGCATGTAAAATGGGGCACTGAAATGAATAGTAGGAAGATGTGTCACATGCTCATCATGGGAATTACCCCCTAATTGGAACTAGTCTCGAGATTAGGGACATCATAGGGGATGTGGGCCTATTACAACTAGGAATCATATGGCTATGGTTTGCGCAAGAGTCACAACCATTATCTTGGGTATCATGGCTAATATGAATGGATGGAGCCTAAGGAAATGTAGGGTTCTCTAAAGGAATTGAACCAAGAGATGTGATTTTTGTAACTACTATTAGTGGTGATCATATTGATGGAAACTACCTCGGATGGTGGGGTAGGTGTGGGTTCTTCCATTGTCTGTGTCATACAAATAGTCACCATTAAATTTTGAAATTGAGGGATATCGAAGCAATTGTTTGTATAGTTCTTGTATTGAGTACAAATCAAACACACTTTTTTGGTGCATAGGGATTTAGACTTATGGGTCGAGGGGTTTGATGTGCACCCAGTATCGGTATGGGGAGCATGTGTGATACTAAGAGGTGTATTGAGTACGTTTCTGAGCTCTGGAAAAGTAGGGCACATTTAATGTGTTGCATGACCTTATTTTCCACATAAAGAACATGGGGGTGTGACCCACATGGTGGGAATATCATGCATGATGGGTTCCTTTATTGTTTGTTTGGTGGCACCATTCATGTTTGGTTTAGTTTCTCCAGATGAAGATTCATGTGCATGGTTAGTTGTGGCAAGGGATTTCAACTTAGGTTAGGTGATATATCTTTTGGTGCGAGTGTTTGGCATGAGTTGAATAATGCCCTGATTTTATGGTTTGGTGACTACAGGTGGTGGGTGAGTCATGAGGGTTGTGGATTCAGTGGATGGTGTCATAGGGATGACTCATCATACCGGTACCATATCATAATGTGTGACAGTTTTGAAGATATCTTTGGGAATGGTGGTGTAAGGTACCGCATAAGGATCCCTAATGTGAGTCCTGGAAGTGTTAACTAGGCCATGACTGGTGTTCCTCGCACTCCTTTATGGAGGTGCATTGAATGGAATCTTGAACATGGAAAGCATAGAAGGGTTCAATATTTTCTCCACGACATGACTAGTTGGGGGTGTTAATGATGATTCCCTAGGGGTGGAAGACTATTTTTCTATGGTGGAAAGGGTACAAATGCACTACAACAAATCCTAGAATTAGCATCCCATTTAGCGTCCATTTTTAGTGTAATTTTTTTTTTTACATTGAGTGGTCAAACTAGATGCTAAATGGGAAGCATCATGGACAAAACTTAAAGCGTCTCAAAAAACATATTTTTTTGCTTCCTAAATAGCATCCTTTATGAAATCCAAAATAGCATCTCTTTTTTTGCTTCTAGAATAGCGTCCAACTTTACTTCCTAAACAACGTCATGGTTTTCTTCCAGAATAGCGTCTAACTTTGCTTCCTAAACAACATCAAGGTTTTCTTCCTAAATAACGTCCTACTTTGATTCCTAGCGAGTGTCTGCTTTTTCTTCTTAAATGACACCCTCGTTAGTGCCATATTTGCATCCTTAATAGCACCATGTTAGCATCCAAATTAGCATCCAATATTACATCCATTTTTTCTACCACTTTAGCATCCCATTTTGCACCATGTTTTACTTCCAAATATGTGCCAATTTTCGCTTCCAAATTTGCACGAACTTTTGCTTCCTTTTTTGCATCATGTTTTTCTACCAAAATGACGCCAAATATTTCTTCTATTGTTGCACCATAGTTTTCTTCCTATGTAGTTCCATGTTTTGCATCCAAAGTAATGTCTTATTTTGCTACCATATCAATGCCATGTTTGGCTTCATCATTAGCACCATGTGTTGCATCCTTTTTAATGCCTAGTTTCGTGTCTCTCATGTTTTGGTCACTAATTTGGTTGTTTTTAGTATTTAGCTGATATTATAATAACATTAGGGCATGGAGGAATCGAACCACCAACCTCCTGCTTGTAAGGAAGGTGCTCTTCCATTGAGCTAGCCTAACTTACAGAGTCCTCTATAATGGTAAAAAGGATCAATACACAACTTTGAGTATCTAATGGTCATCCAAGGCAATAGAGAAAGAGACTTTTGTAATACCAGAAAGGACACTCATCAACATCAACAGTGTTGCATGTATAAGAAGATGACAATGTAATAGTACCAATTTGGTTACCTAAAATCATGTAGCTTGGGAATTCTGGTTATATCAGGACCTGATAAGCCATGTGATCAGCAATACACATTAGTGCATGCACATGACTAGAGAAAAAAGCAATGTTCCACCGGTCTAGGTAGCAGCCAAATTATGACAACCTGGTTACAAACATGTAATATCTTGCACCTTATTCTAGTCATGGGGGATTCACTTGTTGGCCAATATCCTATCATGTTAGTTCATATTGTGGGTTTTAAAATTATCAAAAATTGAACCAATATATTGTAGGTATTGGCGGGATGAGGGGTTTAAGGTGGGGGTGGATAGGGTGGTTTGTAACGATTGAGGTATAAAAAGGGGTGGGGAGGAGGTTTTAAGTATTGGGAGGGGGTTTCAACAAAGAGAGTTTGGGTCAATATCTCTCAAAATTAAGGGTATTCTTTAATATCCCACAATTGCACGTGCTATGTGAGAGGTTCACTAAGTGAAGTCCCCGTGATTCTAGTAGACATACAATTCTAATGTTGGTCCTAGATGCATGTGATTACACATGAGATAAGTTATAACTTATGTACCAACATAGCTACCTGCATAATATCAATTCTAACAGAGTAGGGAAACAAGAGTGAAAACAAAGAGAGTGTGCCTTGAAACATATTTTATATCATTGCAATGAATTGTGAATTGTCGATTCAAGCATTTAAAAGCATGAGAATTGAGAATTAACTGCAGAAATGCATCTAGGAGATAGCATGAGTGCTATAAGGAAAATTAATTCTAATGTCTTTAAAGATATGTAAGGCGCGGCAGGAATAGACAACTCACTAAAAAATTTGGGGGGTGGGGGTTGATGGTATTATGGAAGGAATTTTCAGTGGAAACAGCATACACTGAGAATCTACAATATCTTCCTGAACATAAAAAATGGTGAGTACAAAAGAGTAATGTGGCTGAACCACATCGAGTGGATAATGGTACTCATTATGATGAAGGGATCAAAGGGATCAAAAAGAAAGTTTAGAGAAAATACTAGTACTATTTCTAAATTACTGACCATTCCAAGAACTCCCTAGGAACGGTTTGTTGGCGTCCATTTCTTGTCATTTTCTAGGAACTTTTCCAGGTTGTATCCTTCAGGAGATGGGTCATTCCCATAAAACAAATGCAGTAACAATCATTCAGCCTATAGAGCATATTTTATGCCCTCATTTAGATATAAAGGAAATGAGCGTAAAGTTTAAGAAAAACCAACAAGAAGCTTAGGTTAGTCTAACCTAATATATTGCTAGTAATCAAATACTTAACAAAAGTCAGCTATGATAATTCATCTAGTTATTAGTGAGAAGCTAAAGTTACCAGGATATAGATAGATATATGTACAGATATGAGAACAAATTGGATACAATATGGTTGGATATGCATATATAAAAATACATGTAAAATATGTGTGAGCATTTATAATTCTTGAGATATAACTGAATGCCTATATTAATATTAAACCATCGCATGTAAACAATACATAAAAATAAGTCTTGTCACTTTACATATTATATATCACAACATATCATCACTCATTCAAAATATCATGTAATAAATTCATTATCTTCATATGAGTATTGAAGTTTCACATTATTAATATCTTCTAGTGAGAAGAGATGTAGAAGGATGAGGTAGATCCATATGTGTATACTCCACCAGTAGAAGCTTATGTTACCATTTACTGTTTTACCAAATTAAGCTAAGTGCAATCAAAGACATGCAACTCATGTAATTTTGGTTCGACACCCCCATCCTAGTAGACCCCTTCCTATAATTTACTCTCTTATGTAATAAAAGGTGAAGGTTGGAATGAAGTTATGAACAAATACAAACTCCTCGGCCTACTTTGATTCCAATCCAGTGCATTGCATGTCGAATGAAGAAATAAATATTCCACTTCCTCTCAATTGATAATGAAACGATGACCTGTGAAAAGAATCCTAATAGCTAAAGTCTCAAGATCACTCCATTCAATCAGCTTCATGATAATTCCATCTGTAGTATCCACATCCACATACATGCCCTAAGTTTTAATTTGATTCCAATCCAATGCATTGCATGTCGAATGAATAAATAAATATTCCACTTCCTCTCAATTGATAACAAAACGATGACCTGTGAAAAGAATCCTAATAGATAAAGTCTCAAGATCACCCCATTCAATCAGCTTCATGATAATTCCATCTATATTATCCACATCCACATACATGCCTTAAGTTTTAAAGATAAGAGTGCAGAAATTTCTAGCAGAACTTCATGGTAACTTTGGGATTTTAAAGAATGCTTATCAAGGATTTCTTGTCTCCAACTACAATTTACTTCTTGTCTTTGTTTGATACTTTTATTCCTGGAAATAAAAGAATATCAGCATGATTGAACCTAGAATTCAATGTAAATGTCAAAAGATGCAGATGCAACAAATTTACAATCTCTTTTTATCTTTCAGTAACTATTTCCCACTTATCATGATAGAATCTTTCCTCTAGGTCCTGCTCTTTTGCATTAATAGCATCCATCATCTTCTCCAACAGGATATCTATATT
>LPNX010174128.1:53921-81921 GCA_001517045.1 Pseudotsuga menziesii | reverse complement strand
ATGGTTACCAAACCATCAAACTTCAAAATCTATCCCATAACTTAATTTAATATTTATCATTCACAAAAAAATGGCAACACATGAAGTATTTAAATTCAAAGCAAACAATGGCAACACGTGAAGCATTTATATTCAAAGCAAACAATGGCATGAATACATGGATCAACCCAAATCCAGACAACAATTAGGAATCTAATCAAGCTCATTTCCTAAAGTATGGTTTTTCTTTTATTCTCAAATTGACAATATTAGTTTTTCTTTTATTCTCAAATTGACAATATTAGTTTTTCTTTTATTTTCAAATTAACAAGGGCAATATACAACTTATGTTCAGTGAGTACTACCAAAGTTGCCCTGGATTTCATTTATTTCCTTCACTATTTTAGATGAAGGTAGTTTTTTCCACTTTCTTAGCATTACCCTAGGCCAAAGGTATATACTTGTAGTGTAAAGAACTCAAAATCTGTCAATTTTTCTATACATCAACAAGCAAACAAATTTACTGAAGCATGTAAAACTCTTTTATCCTCCTATATTCCTTGCTAACTAATTATTCTACATCTATATATTAAGCGTCTGCACTAGCAATCCTTACAAGATCTACATCTTGATTACCATTCTCAATTTAGTAATGATTCTACAATTTAGAAAATTTTGACCTCTTAAAAGTTAAACATCACAAAGGTTTGTCAAGTCTGATGCAAATTTGTGATCTTTAAGAGGTCCTTAATGCTAAGGTCTTTTTCAAATTTTAATTAGATAACTGACATAAATATGAACAACAATATGTAACAGTACTGACCAAGATGGTACAAAACAAAGGCATCTGAATACAGAAAGTTGAAACGCAACTTATAGTGGAAACTCAATCAGTGGAGAGTACATAATTCCAGACAAGAGGACTAATAACTTACTTTGCAAGCATCTTGTTCCATCATCTTCTTTGGCATTATCTGGTGATCCTGGACAACAATATTACCCTAGTAGTGGGGCTCTGTTCAAGAAGGCATATATCAAGTAAAATATCAGTGGCAAGCAAACAGTTTTATAACAACAATTTGAAACTTCCGAGCAGATTATTAATTAGACTAATTTCATAATATAAATTTTAAAACTTTAAACTCACACTGCATTTCAGTCTTGTATTAGTTTCAGTCACAGAGATTAATGGGGTGAAAAGGGAGTTAGAAAAAAGAATCACCCGTTGAGTCGTCGAATGCACCAGGGGGGAATTCAACACTTAGTGGCGGGCCATCTTCTCGATATTAATCACCTAGATGCTCCCTAACAACACCAATAGCCTCATGTCCATCATTCTCTTCTGAATATGGATCCATATACGAGCTTCTTTTCTTCCTCTTTACTTCAAAATAATAATGCTTACCATTTTGAAAAGGGTGTCTCCTTGCCTCAGTTTCATAGGGATTCCCACTCTGCAACGATGATCTCTCTTGTGAAGCTGAACTACTTCCTGCAAAGGTGTATTCCATGTTATCAAGGTTTACTTTGAACAAGCCCAGATACCCCCGAATACTAGCTACTCATTGGGTTGGTTGTCTCAAAAAAGGGGAGACGAATAACCTGTTTTCAAGTGATTCGTCGAAGTATTTATATATGTAATTATGAAGGTGGTTTATTAGATAATTTGTGTTATTACATATATTAAAAAAGTGACTCCCAGCCCTCAATAAACAAAATTCAGCCAGCTACATATACCTCAAACTTAAGTGCCACTCAACTAAAGACGCCCGGATTCGAACTGAGATTGATCACCCTACCTAGTATGGGGTGACCTTTTACCCGTTGATCCCTAAGCTCTAAAGTAAGGACATCTGTAGGATAATCAATGGCATTCACAAACTATTGATTTTCAACCTCTTTACACTTCATATGGCGTTGATTATCATTTTTTTCCACTGCCGCTAGAATCTTGTTTGACTCCATTAACAACAAATCCGTCATAGGATGCTAGCTTGACTTTGGGTTTAACACAAATATCTAATAGGGTTTGATTTGTTGTGCAGGGTTTCAAAGAATCCCCGTGCAACAACCAGATTTTGCAATTCTAGGATGAAGAAGAAAATATCAGCACATATTGGGGAATCAAAAAATATGTCGATATCCATTGCAATATGCGCAATGGAAATGAAACCCTATGAAAATATATAAACATTCACACAGACCCTTGGATGACAATCGGGTATTAAAATAGGGCACAAGAAGTATATAATTTGATGTGTCAAATGCAAATAACAGCAACAACATACATCGCATACATAAAATAAGGGAAAACAAATGGGGATGAAAAATAGACCAACGTACCTTAGCGAGCCATGTTGGAAATCCCTTGACCTTGGCAAGCCATGCTGGAAATCCCTTGAGGGGAAAGTCTACCTCTAGCTTTTGTCATCTATCGACGACCCATGAGGAGCCGCCCCCTGTCCAAAAATTAAATGTGGCGTAGTTGTCCGTAATTCCTAGCTATTTCACCTTAGTCTGCCATTTTGTCCACTACTACATTACACTAGAACTTCCTCCGAGGAATAAAACCCCTGCGAAAATATGGGCAATAGGATTCTGCTGTGCAATATTAACAGTGCAATATTACAATATGTATATAGGAAGAGGGGCTCTGTGCAAAATGTAACAATTATGACTAAATGAGTTGAGACAATAATTTTACATTTAAAAAAATGTGATCATGAGGTAAGGGGTGTGGTGTTCAAACCTCATGAACTCTCATGGAGTTAAGTTGTATGTCCTCAACATGATCGGTGAGAGAATCCAGAGATTTTTTCTACTGTATCATGTCTTTGGAATCTACCGTGCGCGCAGCAACCTCATTGGACTCTTCCACTGCCATTTTTGCTTACTCGATTCAATAGAAAGTCTGCTCATTTTGCCTCCGTCTTCGAGTATTTGTTCATTCCCTCTTCCTATGAGTATCGTTCTTATTATGGGACTCTCTTATCTGAAAACATGAAAGAGAGTAAAGTTTTAATGTGGAATAAATTTATCAAACAAGGATAATGGTTTGTAAATTACCAATAACGGTTTACAACAAAATAAGGGTAGGGTTAGCAAGAGAATGGCCAATTTTGTATGTAAGAAATAAGAAGTATGTGTCGATGTCAAAATTTAATGATATATTGAATATATTTGGTAAGGTTTTGGATTTTTTATAAATTAAAAATTTCTACTATTACTAATAGAGAAATTCACAAACGCCATATATATGATTTTTAAGTATTAAAGTTTAAGTTTAAATATTCAATTGTAATTATTAATCTTATTTTAATTATAAAATTTATAAATTTTGTTTGATCAAGATATTATTGCACCTAGGCTTATGAATGACACACAACCACCATGAAAGTTGAAAACATTGCACACGGGAAGCGTGGAAGGGATTAGGTGGGTGAGCAGAAAATTGCAAACATACACAGTGACTGAAACAATTGAACAAGTGAACTAATGTTGTGAAATATGTACAACACAAACCTGTCTTCAAAAATTGTTTGAATGTTTCTATATATAATAGGAAAAGAGACACAATAATTGATGCTGTTGAACAAAATTTCCCAATAGCGGAACAATATTTCTAGACCGTCTTCTCCCTTTTGATGAAATATAGCATCCATTGACATTTGAAACCATTAATAAATTACAGAATATATGAAATCGCACCTTTTTGGAATTTTGAGTGCTATTGATTTCACACAGAGCCTTGGTGCCTCTCTCAAGGGCTTTGGGGTCAAAACCTGTTGCGGTAGTCCTCGGATTATTGGTTCTCACTCTCGTCTCTGACTTTGGGGTTGTAGGAGCAGGAGGGGGCACATATTTCTCATTGATGCATTTTGTCAAACACTTCACATGCCTTCTCTGTAAACCCGCATTTTGCATACATGTCTATGAGGGAACTCATCACAAACAAATTGGACTCATATCCACATCTTATTATATGTTGATGGATTTCCACACCCTGTGCGAGGGATGGTAGGTGTGCACAGTCTCGAATAACAGAAGCAAAAGTGAATTGATTGGGTTTGACACTTGATTTTTGCATTTGGTGAAAGAGTACAAATCCCTCCGTGAGATCAACTCCATGCCTTGCATAACCTGCAATCATGACAGTCCAAGAGCACACATTTCGCTCAGGCATTTGATTGAAAAATCTGCAAGTGTCCATCACATCCCTGCACTTGACATACACATTGACAAGGGTGTTTCCTAAAACTATGCCCGCCATGAATCCTATCTGAATGATATGAGCGTGGACTCTTTTGGCCTCTGGTGAGGCTTTTCTCTTAATGCAACCCTGTAAGAGACACACATAGGTGAGAGAATTTTGGACATGGTTGTCTATAATATTTAAAATGTACAAAGCCTCCTTCAAATGTCCCTCATTACAGAGTGTTGTGAGATGGTGGGCTTGATCGTGACGAACGTTAGCATTGCAGTTTGTTTAACTTTGAACAATGATACTAGTGGTAAACAATCGGAGTTGGAGGTGGTGAAACATCTTCCCAATGAAAAAAACCATATTCATTTTCTTTCCAAATCCTAAAGGTACTTGGATTTGAATTCACTTCCATGATGTTGATCCCGCCACTCACCACTCAAAATTTTCATTAGACAATGGGTTTCAGGTGTAAAGCCACACGTTTATGTGTGAACGTGTGATTTTATCATCCAAGCTAATATTGTTATTTTTTTATTTTTAATTTTTTTCATGTTTTGAATATAATATTTTTTTATGTTTTCAATATAGAGATTTTTTATATTCAAGGAAACCTTGGTTATATAACATGTTATATAGCGAGATTTGAATTCTTTGTAGGAGGATTATTTTTTTTTAGTAAGAAAAACAAATTTTGTATATTACAAAAAGTTGTGTTAAAGTTATAGGAGATCTAACAATCAAAATATGATCATCATAGTTAAAATTATACTTGGTAATTACTAATAGACCCAACATCCAGGAAGAGAGAACCACCCAACAAAACTGGATCCAATCCAACAAATTTTAAAAATCCAAACATACGATAAACTTCACCAATTTTGAGAGGGTATAAGCTTCCACGTTCAGTTCTTTGTAAACATGATTGAAAGATATAAAAGAGAAATATTTCATCAAGCATTTAATATTTTCTAACTAGTGTTGAAGCTCTAAAGACTTCACTATAACAATATTACTTTCAACTATCTAATTGGCCTTCATTAAATGCTATTTGCTATTTTTTTTAGTTTCAAAATATCTAAAGAGTGGTTTTACAAATCCATTTATAAACCTACAAAAAATGATTTTTCAAATCCATTTACAAGCTTAAACCTCAAAAAAATTATAAAAGGATGGCCTTGGATAAATTTAGTTGGTATGACTTGTAGCATTAGGTACAATTGTACAACATTCTTATACATGTATTATAATTCCATCATAGTAATATGGTTAGCATTAACGTATCACACCCATCATTATAGCCTAACATGTATGTGAAATGATACACCTAGCCAACTAAATTTTCTGAATTGCAGCATGTCTATTCATTATCACTTCACACCCAAATAGCCTATATATATATATATATATATATATATATATATATATATATCGTAAGTTGTATTATCGCAACATATAATCATAAGAAATGATTGAATTATTTAAATTAATTAATTTTTTATGATTTATAAATGTTTTAAATTGTTGTGTAAAATAAGTAAATCTATTTTAATTAGGAGTATTGGTGGGTTAGGATGGGGTGGTATGAAGAGCAAAAGGTTGTAAGGCTGCAAAATAATGGAAGAGGTAGAAAGTTATTTGACTACTTGGCGAATCCATTGGAAGGCTTGGGGTCAAATTTCGTCTCTCCAATTTTGTGCTTCTTTTTTGAGAGATTACACAGGAAATCCTGTTCCTTTTGACTCTAGGTTATCTTAAGAAGGAGAAAACAACTTTTATTTAGGTTACTATAGAAACCCAAACTTCATTCCAAGAGTTAATGTCATGAAGAACTATGAAGACCCTTCTAGGGAAAAGGGAAAGGTATTATGAAAGTCCCCCGTAACAAGTTTCACCTCTTTCACAAAGGAACAAGGTGAGGGTTTTACCTTGAATGTTTAGGGGAAAAGGGGTCCTCTATCATTTGGTGGAGATTAGTTAGATATCAACAAAAGCCAATGTATCGCTTAGAGGAATACAAGGCTCCCCATGAGTAGTGATAATGGTCAGGGTACTCAAATAAGATAAAGTAATGGTCCTCACTGGCAACTCATGTTAGTCATATCGACATCATATAACAATAGACCTACCTTAGGAGATATATCACTAAAGGCTTTGATTGAAATGTCTAGTTGCAATCACCAAGGAAAAAGTTTCAAGACTAAAATGACAATAGTTGAGAGTCAAAGGAAATAAAGCATTCAAAGGGGTCCATGTTGAATAAAACAAGGACAAGAATTGTTAAATAGTGTGAAGAGAAGCCAAGGTTGGTTGTGGAGGAGGGAATCATGCTTGATGCATTCTACACTACTAAAGACAAGCCTTGGTTGGGAAATTCCATGGGATAATTATTTATGAAATTATACAAAGACATTGGATGGAATCAAATTGTTTACACCCAACAATACATCCACCAATATAATGGAGTGCTTTACGCCCAACAATACATCCACCCAACCTTTTTAATGGAGTGCTTTACGCCCAGCCAAATTATTAAGCTTGCTTCAACCATAAATTGAGGATATAGCTAACACTAGGATATTTACCTTCCCTCCCTCATAATTCCTACCTCCTTACGTGCGATATTAACCTACTTACCTGCGATATTAACCTACCTACATAAGCTTCAATATTATAAAAATATTATTAGGAAAAAGATAAAAATTGGCAGTAAAAAGGAAACTTACCAACGATTTTAACCTAGCTACCTACGCTTCAGTATTATAACGAGGAAAAATTTATCAATTCACAGTAAACCAAGAAACTTACAAGGGTTTTTGTAAGGGAAGAAGGAGATATTGAATCTAGAGCTGCAGAATTCGTGGCCCACCTCTTCAAGAGCCTCCAGGTTCTCTCCAATGTTTTTTTATCCATGGCAGTGATGGAAATTAAATACCAAAATTATAAATAGATTTTTATGTTCTCTCTGAAATTATGTTCTCTCCAATCTTTGGTATAAAAATATTTTTTATACATTTAAGATAAATATAATGCTATGAGATTTATATATTTTAAAATTAATTGTTACAAAATTTTAAAACGAGATAAAATGAAAAAAAATAGACAAGCACAAGGTTAAAAACACAAAAACATAGACATTAGGGTATACAAAGAAGAAACTTGTCATGTGAAGGAGGGTATATCAAGAAAAATATCAGCTAAAATTGTTTTTCTATGACAAGTATCTAGGGAGGAGATAGCCTATTAATTATGTGTATCAATAATGTAAGTGTCAACACATAGTCCATATTAGATAATGCCTTCTAGAGAGTGTCATAGATTGACAAGGCCCTAGGTTTAATCTTGGGTGGCGTCAACCTACTCCTAGTAATGGTCATGATTGAAGAAAATGTAGGTTCACTCTTAAAATCCAGGGCCAAAGAACTCATAGTATAAGGAAGGACTCTAGTAATGTATTTATGAGTAAGTAGGTGTCATACATAAATGACTCTTTTAATCAAATTGATTGTCCTAAAACCTCTTGATGTAGCACAATATGGAGCTTCTGTGGATTGGTAGCTATCAATTAATGTCTTAACCACTTCCTCCTTGTTCTTATCCATTTTCATGCTTATTTAGAAGTGGTTAAACCTTAGAGACCACATCATGAAGGTTAGCAATGATGTGTGCTATCCTTGAGTCTATTTTTGGCATGAAATCACACATGTGGATTGCTCTTCCATTTTCAGTGTGGACCAATTCTTCATTGAAGACTTATGTTTGTAGGCATCAGCAAATCAACGACCAAAATAGCATGTCAAACAAGCCCAAGGCATATGTATTAGTGATGTTCTCAATACTGATTTGGATATTGATATCTCTAAGGAAAAAGTGTAGGTACCCCTCATTGAACTTATGAAATCCCAGTCCAAATGGTTTGAATAAAAAATATATTAGAGTTGAAAGAGACCAAGGAGATGTCAGTTGTGTTAAGGTGTGAACCAAGGAGGAGGGAACGGTACTCATTCTTCATTCTATGTTACATTGTTGGTCAATGATCTTGTTTTTGCAACTCATGGGATATTCAAAACTGCCTACCTTCTTGGATTAACTAAATAATGTCGGCACTTCAGAGATTGTACCTAAGAACTGCCCTATTTAATTTACTACTACCTACCTTATTATATGTTTTGGCTTGGTTGGGTCGGCACTATGACCAATCATATCTTTCCTACTTTCTTTTACTTATGTGCATCATACTATATTTTTCCTTAATGAATATCAGATTAATTACCTCAAGCACATTGAAGGAAAAAATGGGTTTATACAACCTTTTGATTTCCTTCCTTTGTCAGGCATGCAAATATTTGGTTGCTGCATAATTGTATGCTTGACTTTTTAGCCTCAAACAATGCGATTCCCCTCGATGTTATGCAGAAGCTTGCCCTGGAAATATCCATACCTTATCAAAGTATATGTGCTACGGACCCAAGGAAAATCAAGGTCCATGTATTGATCAAAGACTTACAGGTAAGACTTGCTACATACTTGGATATTGGCTTTTTATGGATAGTTGGTGTCATTGATGTGCCAGATCCAAGGGGTATGTTTCTCTCTAGGAAATGGGTAGAAAATTTAGGGGGAAGAATTCAATTCGAAAAATTTACTATACACCAACACACACTTAATATGTATGATTTACGTTCATTAAATTTGCAGTGACATTATGTTGGAGAATACTAAGATGAGGAACATTTTATTCCTTATTGTTTTGGAAAATATCACATTCTTTTGTAAATTACTCAATACCAAATGCCATTATCAACCAACAAAATTTGAGGAGACATTTCTATGATTTTTGTACAAACCCATGTGAATCACTAAGGGACATGTATATAATGAGATGAGTTCCAAACAAAAAATGATGGAATGTTAAAGGTTATGGAACCGTTATTGGTATTCCATGGCTAGTTCCAATGCTAGTAGGTTACTATTTTGAATCATCCTGGGTGAGGTGCACTAATCTATGCCAATGGGTTTATTAGGGATTCCATCAAGGAATTTTGGGAAGCATCATATATTTCCTTGCAAAGTTACCATTGGAAAAAAACACAAGCCTACATTACAGACAATACCTAGGAAATGCCAATTTTCTTTATACCAAACTAAATTAACCGCCAAAAAATTGGATGTAGATGTTGAATATCTAAAGTTCTACTTAAAATTTGTTAACATTCATCCAAGGAAACAAAAAATAAAAATACTAAGCATATATATTGTTGTCATCTCGATAAAAAATAAATTTTAAACCTAGTTGATGGGACCAAGGGACTACAAAAGAGAATTAAAAAAATACATTTATATCCCAAAGCTATTCAGAAAGAAATCAAATGGTACTGCTAAATACATGATATGTTATATCCTAGAAGTGGTTTAGACATATGCAAGCTAAATACCAAAAAAAGGAAAAATTGCATCTAAGGAAGACTTTCAGTTGCAAAAGTATAGTATATCTGCTTGGTATTGGATGCTTCTTGCATCAAAGTTATCAACAAATAAGGGTTGTTCTAGCAATGGAAAGATTTATATAAGAATCAGCAGGATATGGTTTATAAAGGTTAGTTTAAACTCTACACTAAAAAACAATCATAATACCATGCAAAAAAAGCATTATCAAAAACTATGAACAGGAATGTTGCTTGCAACAATTTTACTTCACAACCCTTAGAAATAGTTATGCGCCATTCACTAACATGAATGAACATATTTTTAATGATAAGGTTTGAAGTGATCTGCATCCATTTTCAAGGTGGAAAAGTGTTGTGTTGGTCAAGAGAGAAAGGTTGTCTAGGATGAGAGAATTCAGTGCACAAGAAAGAATACCTATTGCTTCTAGGGCACCATCAATCAACCTTCTACATTGCAATTATCTAGTGATCAACAAACACCCTCAATAACATAGGTATCAAACTAATGTAAGCACGAGATGTGCTCTGAAATATATTCCACAATCCAAGTTATTTGAAATTAAGTAATTTAAAACACTAAAGAAATTGAACCACTTAACCACAACCAAATAGAGAAATCTCTTTCAAGTCATAGCCTAGATAAGTGACTAGTTCACTAACAAACTCATCGGTGACACCTGCTATCCCTTCTGCTGATAACACTTCCAATTTTTGCATTTTTTTTAATGCAGGAAAAATATTGAAGGCTTCTAGCTGCTAGCATGACTCCATACACAATTCCTTAATTATTGGTGCCAATCTGTTGCCATTAGGATTCATGTCATGTAATTTTTAAGGTCATTTATATGTTATTACAGTCATTTCGATGATAGAAGGGTCATTTAGATGTCATTAAAAACATATAGGTGCCATTAGAATCAATTAGGATCCAAAAGTGCTACCACATGCATAATCATCATTGACATCTACATCGTCATCATCATCATATAATAAATCAACATCATTGTCGTTGTCGTAGTCATCATCAATATAATTGTGATAATTATGAGCAAGGAGCCCTACTACCTCACAAGAATTGATGATATAGTCTTATACTTATCAAATCATATCCATATGCTCCATCATAATTATCATAATGCATCATCGTCATATTGTTAGGGCCAATCATATGCCATTAGTATCTATCAAATGTTGTTGGGGACACTCAAATGTCATTAGAGAAATTTAGGTGACAAATTAAGATAATTTACCCCTCGTTAGGATTTACCAAGATCCAAAAGTTCCATGATTATGATCATTTAGGTGCCACTATGATAAATCGATACCAAAAGTACTATCACATGAATCATGATCATTGACATTGACATTAATATATCTAGCGTTATGTCATACATTTTTTGAACACAATTCCTAGCTCTAAACCTAGTGCAATTACACGGCGGTTCCTTTCGAAATTTCTGGCATTATTCCAGGCGCTATACCTGGAGCTATGTTGGATGTTTTCTAGGCACAATTCTTGGCTCTATATTTCACGCTATCTTGGATGTTTTTCATGCTAAAATTCATGGCTTAATTCTTGTCGCTAACCCTAGATTAATATATGGTGATATGCTATTCAAGATATTTTTTGGAGGCTATTTTGGGCGTTATATGGGATTTTTTTTGTATGCTGATTGGGATGTTAATTGGGATTCTAATTGGGATGATAATTGTGATGCTAATTGGGATGCTAATTAGCGTCCACAATAGTGCCAACTTTTAAAACAGGACGCTAATTGGGATGCTAATTAGGCCGCTAAGTGGGACGTTAATTAGGAGGCTAATTGGGATGCTAATTAGCATCCAAAATAGTGCCAGCTTTCAAAAAGGGATGCAAATAACTCCATTAAAAGAGCCATCCCATGGAAAAGCATCCACTTTTTCCAAAAAATGATGAAAAATACACTAAAAGTGATAGTGGACGCTAAAATGGAAGCTAAAAGAGACGCTAATCGCAGGGTTTTGTTGTAGTGATGAGACCCTCTGTAATGAGGGGGATTTAAATTGGAGGTCTTGAATATGCCCCTAGAAGGTCACAATTATTGTAGAAACCCAAGATAATTTCAACATAGAGTGTTGGATTTGTTTCACTTAATATGGGTAAGACATTTTTAGGATTGGCGGATGTGTGTGTGTTATAGTAGATAAGTTAGTCAAGGGTGACCACCTTCCCATTAAACGGGAACATCATGGTACAAAACACCGAGGAGGAGACCGCCTTCATGGCATACATATAACTACGACCCAAGAGGATGTTGAAGTCAGGTTGGGCATCGATGACTTCAACATCTATCATCACCATTTCCCCCTAGCTCAATGGGGACATTTTGGTACAATCATTGTGGTTGGGATGGTATACCATCATATGCATGGAGAGCAATAGAGGATGGCACTAAATTGGGGGAGTTCAATCTCTTCCAAACATTGGAAGACATAACACATGTGGATGCACCTTCATCGATGATACATCGTTGGATAATGATGTTCTTGACCGTGACTGCTACTTGAAAAGTGACCAATGATGGTAATCGTGCTTCGCCTTTGCCAAGGTCAAAATTCATAAGGTTTGCATTGAAAGGTTCGACGACACCAAGTGCATTCAGTAGTTCCTTTCATTGTGAAGGGAAATATTGAAGTACTTCCAATGTTGACATGGTGGCTAGCGATTGTGACAAGTCGTATACAATGTTGTAATTATGAGCAGCCTTCATGTGGGGATTATGAGGGATATGCCTTAGTGGTGCTTTGGGTATCCTCATAATTTTCTCTATGCTAGGGCATGGAATTTGTAAAGAGACTCCTGAAAGAACTGAAGTCTCTTCAAGGACGGGTGAGGTATCAACATTGGTGTACACTTTGACGCGAGTCTATAGGTTGACTGACACATATTTCATATTAAAAAAATTGACTGATACATCACTTGGGGGGCAAGGATCCAACTATTGGGTAACCACTCCTTAATGATAGGGTTAACCTTTACTCAGTAATAAGTTATAGGTGGTTCAGGTCTAGTACATAGTTTGGGAATATGGTTTCTTGTAGCCCATAGTATTGTCGCATGGTATTGTATGTGATGAATCCTTTATAAGGATTGAGGAGACTCCATTTTAAAGTGGCCAAGAGGTGAGTGGTAGCCACCTCGCTTGGCCTATTTGGCCTGTTTTGGTTAGGTTAATTAAGATCTTCATTAGTGCTAGTTTTTCCCGCATGGGGTTTCCAAGATAATCTTTTGTGTCTATGTGAATGTTTCTTATAATATTTATTTATTGCACTAATTATATTTTATTATGCTCATAATTCCTATAAAGTGGTATCATAGCTCAGGTGAGCTTGTGTGAAATTATCATTTATCCAAAAGAAAAGGGTGGTTGCACATGAAAGAAGAAACCGTATCTTGTTCGATCAAAGAAGGTTTGCAGCGATGTTACGAAAGGGATCAGATCCACCAAAGGCAATGAAGGTCTAACAGTGCCCTCAGATGCTATGAATACCACCATAGAGGCGTGATAATGAGATTGTTTGTAGAGATCTGGTGTAAAAGGCAAGGGTTTTTCTCGATATAGAGGAAACCACTGCTCCAGGAACCACCTATGTTACCAGAAATGTGATGGAGGGCTGCGTTTTCTTGCAAAAACGGAATAGAAATAGGAACTCGATGAAAAACATCATTTTCTACAGTCGTTTCCGTTTCTAGAAGAAATAAATTGTTTCTTAAGAAATAGATCGTTTCGCACAACGATTTCTATAGAAACGATCTTTCGTTTCTTGGGGAACGAGGTCCGTTGTCCATCATTTCTCTGTCAATTTGTGATCTCTAGGTATTAATGAATGGTTGGTATAGAGTCAGTGATCACTTAAATGAGATTGTATGCACTGATAGCCAATAGATGAGAAATTTATGGAGGATTGAGTGCTCCATAAGGAATCTCATCGCCTACCACTTCCAAATTTCAAATGTATATGCAGCTTTGTTTTCTTTGAGGTTTGCTTTGGTTGAGGTCCCTGTCTAGCGCAAATAACAGAACCAAGAATCAAGAACCAAGTGCTGGGGGGAGTTATGCTTTGGTTGAGGTCCCTGTCAAGCGCAAATAACAAAACCAAGTGTTGGGGGCAGTGAGACTGGTTTGAAGAATCAACAGAGCCCTAGTTTTCAAGGCATTTATCTTAAATCAATGTAGTTGTTCTTATGGTGAAGTTGTTTGAGGAAATGATGTTATGGACTGAACTCAATATCATTGCCTTGAGTGAAACAATAATTATATGAGGATATTCCCATTGTAATTTGCTCGGATGCTAGATTCTGGAGCTAGTCTTTAATTTCTCCTTTTAGGAAGAAGAATACGGGCTGGAAGATTAATAGGCTGGCACTCAGTTCTATACCTAGTTACAAGTCCATATCCATAAGATCCATACCCGGGGAACATGTGGAGTCGGCCGACCCGATATCATTGTGCCCCTTTCATATATTTATTTAGAAATAATTTTCTCTTTTTTTACCTACCACTGGCAACAGGGAAGTCCCACTTCTAACGTTGAAACCAATGATTCTTGACTTTAGTATAATACTTTTGTCTTGTAAGTATAATACAACTCTCATTTTGTTGGTCAAAACCCATTTATAGGGAGGACGAGCTTATGCTCTCAATGGGTCATCTTGATTCTTTTTATTTGCTGAGCTCGGGTTGATCTATGAGTTTGACTCAAACCACACAGTTAAGGAACATCTATGGTCTCTCAGCTCATCAATTGGACACTAATTTTTCATTCCAGAAATTGGAACATGCAACACCATTCTGTTACAGATTTGTCGACCATACTTTATTAAACTTTTTTTGTAATTACAGAAGCTTTTGGGAGCATGGATTTAGATGAATAAGAAGCCTTGGGAGTATGGATTTGGATGAAATAGAAGCCTAATTATTGTTTGCAAGTTGTTTCTCAAAATTTTATTTTGTGGATTTCAATCTTCTCTGCACTTTAGACACAAAGCATGTGCCTATTATACATTAATATTAATGCCAAAATTTTATATATATATATATAGAGAGAGAGAGAGATATATATAGATATATAGATATAGATATCGAAATCCTTTCCACTAATTGTGAGGTGAAGGAATTTAGTGGCTTTGATTCTTAATTGTTAATGTGCAAATCCTTTGCACCTGTAACAATTGCTAATTAGGATTTTGACTACTTTGTGCTGCATAACTAATTTAAATTTCTGCTGGAAAACATATTTCATAAATGTGTTATTACATGGGTATGTCGTTTGACTTCATAAAAAGTAAACTGAAGATTTAGAGCAGTAGTTGGAAATGGCATTCCTAAACAACTTATAATAAGGAAAAATTTTAGCTAAATATAAGAAAATTGAGCTGGCTTAACATACAATTGAAAATTTTCAATATTTTTGGCTTCTTATTTCCAATAAAAACTTTGAAAATAATAAAAAATCTAATAATACAAATGCAAAATTAAAATGATATATAGACTTTAACAAAACTAAATATTTCTAATAACATAATTTATACTAATAACAAAAGCAATAGCAAGTAAACATAAATTTGACCACATATAGGAAACACATGATCCAAAAATAAAGGTTGTTCCAAATTTAGTACATTGCATTTCTTGTAACAGCTGGACCAATAAATAATTCAAATAATGGCTGCTATACTAAATACTATATATGTTTTTCTCTTTACCAATTCATTTGATTGAATTTGTTTATTACAATCCTGTGTTATTTTTATAGAAGAAATCAAAAGTGTCACACTTCTCTTTCTCTAGTTTTATTGTTTTTCTCTCTCCCATTTTTAGTATGCTTAACCTGTAAACTCAGTTTCTCTCGTACAGTTCTAGTTTTTAGTTTTTCGTTCCGTTTCTGTTTCCTGTTTCTGGTAACAGAGGGAACCAGATGAAAAAAAGTTGATGTTACCACGATGGGGGTCGATTGGATTGCTTGGTTAAGCAGTCAAGAAATAAAGAGTTGGAGATCCAATCTCAGGTTGAAAGCTGTAGAGATTGAGTTCTGGTGGAGATCGCATCTGATGAAGATTGCAGAGTTAGATCTACTGGAACCTGATGGTCACAAGATTGGCAAGGGCATTTAGTGGGTTTTGATTGATGTTGGGCTGTGATTTTGAAAGAAAAATGTGGCATGAAGAGAACAACAAACCCCAAGTCGTGTCAAGAATGGAGATTCGTGATTTTGAAATGCCAAGTTGAGCTTCCATTGATGTCTGTGATGAATAAATCTGTGGATTGAAGATTGTCGATGAGGAGAAGGTCCATGCATGATCTTGCAGGCCGTGTGAAGTAAGAGAAACCACGTGTGTGAATCCACCATGATGCTGAAGCAGGGATCACCCTCCAGTTGGCCGCAGAAAGAAACCATAGTCGTTGGATTGGGGAGATCACGTTTGATAATCTATTGATGACTATCAATGCTGGAACAGGAAGCTCAATTTCGATTCAAGTAATGGCAAAGATTCGTGAAACAAGATTGCGTGATGAGAACCACCATTTTTTTGAGAGAACAGATTGTGGTGGAGTAGATGGCCAGAGGGTTAGCAAATGCTCAAGAAAAAAGCCGTTGTAGTAGAGTACCATTAGCTGTACCAAGAGGAAAATAGGAATGCGTTGATGGACATGTGCAATTGAGGTCGCAATTTGATAGAGGCTGAACAAAAGAGGAGTTGATCTGGTTAATTCCCCGTGGAGCTTGGTGAATGGATACGGATTGGATAGTTGAAGGTGTAGAGGCCACAGTGCAAAACTAGCGTGCCCGTGTGAGGAGCAGAAGGCCGCAAATCAAAGCCATTAATTTGTGCAGAGCCACGGATTTGAAAGAGTGAGAGCATGGATATTATTTCACGTGAGCAGAAGGCTTGTCCAGTCATGGCAAGAGAAGTGGCGCAGCTGAGCAAATGCGTGAAGGAGAATTGTTGCATGAAAAGAGGAGTGGACATTGTCGAACGTTGCCAAGTAGCAGTCTGGTCGCGCTCATGGGGAAGGAGGCAGTGGTTATGGTGCTTCCCTCCCGTTAGCACATTTCAATGGACCAGGCAGCAGATCTGTGAAGATTCAGAGAGATTTGTTTGTTTGAGAGAGAAAGTTGTTGGTCGGTGAAAACAAATTCCGACAAAATTGGCAGTCATCCACCGTTGCCAGCTCCTTTTACCTTTGCAGTTGAGAAGATAACTACGGAATTAAACTAGAAAAGGCTTTTCGATGAAGTCGTTCTCTCCACCAGCAACAAATGAAGGATTGTACTTGGTGTATGTTTTATTGGTATTAAAATCTTCTTGAAACTAGTTGACAAAGAGGCTGGGAGAATGTAGGTTAACGTTGTAGAATATGGTTGTACTAATGAAGAGCAGTTTGTATTTTTTTTGGACATAGTGTAGATGTAAATAAATTTGGAAGTCTTCATGCTTAAATCTAGAGGTTTTTTTTACTTAAATATGCAACTGTATTTCTGCATGTGTGTATTTTGTGATGAATGCTTTGTAGATTTCCATGTGTGCTATGTTTTTAATAACTGGTTTCTCTCGGTGTTGTGTTCTTAACAACTTGTATCCTTGTATGATTTTTTTTAGCAACTAGTATCAAAGCCAGCCCCTGCTTCAGAAGAAGTTGACCATTAGAGGCTGTCTAGTGTGCATTTTCCCTGCCAATAAGCCTCTGAGATTTTGTGGAGGCCAGAATTGGAGAGTGGGAGTTTTCAGTAGTGTTATTTGAAGCAGCATGGAAACTACAACTGTGAGTGACATGGAGAAGCTAAATGGGACTAATTTTGCTCTATGGAAAGCACAAATGGAAGACATTGATCTTAAAAGATCAATATTTTCCCATTGAAGGAGTAGCAAGTAAACCTTCATCAATGATAGATGAAGAATGGAACAAGCTTGAAAGAAAAGCCATTGCTACAATCAGGCAATACTTAGCAACAAATGTCTACTTCAATGTGGCTCGAGAGAAGACAACAATAGATCTATGGAAGAAACTACATGATCAGTATGAGAAAATCACAACATCAAACAAGGTATTTTTGATGAAGAAGTTGTACAATTTGAAGATGAAGGAGGGTGCTTCAGTTGCAAAGCACCTAAATGAATTCAACATCATTACCAGTCAGCTTGCCTCTGTTAAAATTGTGTTGGATGATGAAATCAGATCCATCCTACTCATGTGCTCCATGCCCTATAGCTGGGAGAATTTGATAGTTTCCATAAGCACTTCAGCTCATACAGGGAACCTGAAGCTTGATGATGTTAGCAAAAGCTTAATGAATGAGGAGTTGCGACGAAAATCAATGACAGAAAACCAGGGAGGAGAAGCTCTCACCATAGCTGATCGTGGAAGGAAAATTGACCGAACTAGGCAAGGGCATTCCAATTCAAGGGGTAGATCAAAATCAAGAAGAGGTAGAATTACTTGCTATCATTGTAGAAAACCAGGACACATGAAAAGAGAACGTCGGATATGGAAGAAAGAACAGAAGGAGCACAAATCAGCTAGCTCAAATAAAAAATCATCCAACACAAATAAAGGTGAGACCACTGCTATAGTTTCATATAGTGATGTTTTGTTTATTGTTTCAATGGAAAATGCATACCTATACACCTCTAGCAGTAGCATCGATTGGATTCTAGACTCTGGGGCATCTCATCGTGTAACCCCATCCAAAACCAATTTTGTCTCATATGAAGTTGGAGACTATGGTCGAATACATCCAGGAAACAATCAATTTTGTGACATTGTTGGAGTGGGAGATGTTTGAATCCAAACAAAGGATGGGCATGATATAGTGTTAAAACAAGTCATGCATGTTCCAGAGATGCTCATGAGCCTAATCTCAGTGGGACAATTGGATGATGAAGGTTTATCCACTAGCTTTGGAAAGAGTGGCTGGAAAATTAGCAAAGGAGCATTGGACATGGCTAGAGGATTCAAAACAGGGACATTTTATACATTTAGATCATTAAAAATAAAATCAAATGTGGTTGCTATTGCAAAACAAGAAACCTCACCAGATTTGTGGCATAAGCATTTGGACCATGTGAGTGAAAAGGGCCTAAAAATTCTTGTTGGCAAAAATATTCTTCCAGGTTTGAAATCTTAAGAACTTGATCTTTGTGAGCATTGTATATATGGTAGGCAGTGTAGAGTATCATTTATGAGAGGAGGCCATGAAATAAAAAAGAATCTATTGGAATTGGTACACTCTGATGTATTTGGGCCGGTTAATGTTAAGTCTCTAGGAGGAGCTTCATATTTTGTTCCTTTCAAGGTGATGTATCTAGAAAATTTTGGGCCTATCCTATCAAGGGAAAATATGAGGTATTTGATATATTTAAAAAAATTCATGTCGGTGTTGAAAGAGAGACTAACCAACTTCTCAATTACTTAAGGACAGATAACAGTGGGGAATATTGCTCCAATTCCTTCAAGGACTATTGCAAGAAATTTGGCATAAAGCATGAAAAGTTTGTCTCTGGTACTCCTCAACAAAATGGTACTGCAAAAAGGATGAATCACACCATCATGGAGAAGGTGAGGAGAATGTTGTCAAATTCCAGGTTGGAGAAGCATTTTTGGGCAGAAGCAGTGAGGACACCTTGTTACCTCATCAATCGATTGCCTACAACAGCCTTGGACAGTGGCATTCCTGAAGAAGTTTGGACTGGTAAGAAGGTAAACTACTCTCACTTGAAAATTTTGGGATGTGAAGTATTTGTACACATTCCCAAAGAGCAAAGAACCAAATTAGATAACAAATCCATGAAATATATTTTTCTTGGGTATGTTGATGGTGAATTTGGTTATCGATTGTGTGATTCGGTTAAATGCAAAGTTATTAGAAGCAGGTTTGTCATATTCAATCATTTAGAAATGTTCAAGAATCCTACATGTGATATGAAGGTCAAGAAATCAACTGATAGGTTTGTTGGGAAACAAGAAAACATCCCACCATTTCAATAAAATAATGGACAGCAGGAAGAAAATGGTGGACAACCAGCTGAAGATGATGGACAACTTGCTGAAAATTATGGGCAGTGAGAAGAAGAAGCCTTGTAGCAGCCACTACAAGAGATCCAACCAGAAAATATACCATCACAACCAATTCGCAGGTCCTATAGGCCTCATAAGCCATCACAATGGTATCCTCCCTCAAATTATATTTTGTTAACTGATGAAGCTAAACCTCATTGTTTTCAGGAGGCTTGTGATGATGAGCATAACAAAGTGGAAGAAAGCCATGCAGGAAGAAATTGATTCTTTGTTGGAGAAGAAAACGTGGGAGCTAGTAAAGCTTCCAAAAGGAAGAAAAAATCTTCAAAACAAGTGGGTGTACAAGATCAAGCATGAGGGTGAAGGAAATAAGGAGAGGTACAAGGCAAGGTTGGTGGTGAAGGGATTTTCCCAAAAAAAGGTATTGATTTTAATGAAATTTTTTCACCTATTGTTAAAATGTCGTCCATTAGAATTATTCTTGCTCTTGTTTCTACTTTAGATTTAGAGTGTGAACAACTAGATGTGAATACTTCCTTCATTCATGGAGAATTAGGAGGAGATTTATATGGAGCAGCTAGAAGGATTCAAAACAAAAGGCAAAGAAAAATTGGTTTGTAAATTGAAGAAGAGCCTCTATGGGATGAAACATGCACCTAACCAATGGTATAAAATGTTTGATTCATTCATGTTGGAACATGGTTTTAGGATATTATAGGTTGATCATTTTGTTTACATTAAAAGGTATGACCAAGAAAGGTTTATCATTTTGCTTCTATATGTGGATGGCATGCTAGTTGTTGGGCATGATAAGAGTATGATTAACAAGTTGAAGGACTTGGGAAGTCAATTTGTAATGAAGGATTTGGGCCAAGAACAACAAATATTGGGCATGAGGATCATACATGATAGAAAGAACAAAAGGTTGTGGTTGTCACAAGAAAGGTATATTGAGAAAGTGCTTAACAAGTTCAACATAAAGGATGCCAAACCAGTGGGAACACCTCTTGCAGACCACTTCAAATTGAGTGTTGATTTGTGCCCTTGTAATGACAAGGAGGAGGAGGAAATGAGCAAAATCCCCTATGCATAAATAGTTGGAAGCTTGATGTATGCCATGGTATGTACATTCCTAGACATTACACACTCAGTGGGAGTTGTGAGTAGATTTCTTGCCAATCCAGGAAAACAACATTGGCAAGCAATAAAGTGGATTTTAGGGTACCTCGAAGGTACTAGTCATTATTGTTTATGCTTTGGAAATCCTAATATTTTGCTTGAAGGTTTTATAGATACAAATATGGCTAAATATGTGAACACTACAAAGTCCACCACTAGTTACTTGTATACATTTGCAGGTGTAGCGATGGCTTGGGTATCTAGACCACAAAAAATTGTAGCTCTCTCCACAACTGAGACAGAACACATAGCTACAATAGAGGCTTGCAAAGAGATGCTTTGGATGCAGCGATTCCTAGGAGATATAGAAATAAAGCATGACAAGTATGTATTGCATTGTAATAGTCATAGCGCCATTCACTTGGAGAAAACCCAACATTTCACTCAAGGACCAAGCACATTGATCTAAGGTACCACTGGATTTGCCAAGTGTTAGAAGAAGGGAATTTAAATATGGAAAAGATTCATACTACTGAGAACCCTACTGGTATGCTCACTAAATTTTTGCCAAGAGACAAGCAAGATATTTGTAGAATCTTGGTTGGCTTGGGAGTAACATGATCCATAGTTTTGGATGAATAATCAGATATTTGCCTCCATTTGATTTCAATTGGGAGAATGTTGGTAGGTGAAAACAAATTCTGACAAAATTGGTCATTAAGCTAGCTTATCCACCATTTCCATCTCCTCTTACCTTTGCAGTTGGTAGTTGAGAAGATAACTACCAAATTAAATGAGAAGAGGCTTCTCGATGAATTCGTTCTCTCCGCCAACAATAAACGAAGGATCGAGACTCATTGTACTTGGTGTATGTTTTATTGGTATTAAATGTCCTCAAAATTAGTAGACAAAGGGGTGGTGAGAATGTATGTTAATGCTGTAGAATATGGTTGTATAATATGCCGGTAATGAAGAGTAGCTTGTCTCTTTTGCACAGAGTGCAGATGTAAATAAATCTGGAAGTATTCGTGCCCAAATATAGAGTTTTTTTGGCCTAAATATGCAACTATATTTTGGCATATGTGTGTATTTTATAATGAATGCTCTGTAGATTCCCCTATGTGCTCTGTTCCTAACAACTAGTTTCTCTGTGTGTTGTGTTCTTAACAACTAGTATCCCTGTGTGCTCTGTTCTTAACAAACGTTTCCACTTGTGTATACATTGAAGAGATCCATGAACAAAAAATTAAATCACCTGTGGAGAAACTTGCATAGCGCCATCGCCGGTGATTGGCGTTGCGTGTGTGAAGAAGCCATCCTGTGATAGGTAGGTAGAGTGAAGGTAGAAGAAACCATGGTCGTGTATGAAGAAATTCATTGTTGCATAAACTGTGAAAAAGCCATCCCCAGAGACAACGGACAAGGAAAATTCATTTTGAAGAAAAAACAAATGAAATCAGTGAAGAAAGATACATGCCATTCATGCCATTTTCAAAAATAGGTAATTTCTTTAGTTATGAAATGTGTTGAATAAAAAAATTAAGTGGATGAAAAATATAAAAAAGGTGGCAAAGGAAGTTACATCTTGAAAGGGACAATTTTAATAAAAAATTTAAAGTTTAATGTAAGTACATTTCACATGGAATGCTTAAAAGGATTTTTATGATAAATATTTAAAAACTAGTGGATCTAGAAAGGTAGCAATTGGTTAATGCATTCAAATAGAGTGGGGGTGATGAAGCAGGAATCTACTAGTTAAATAAATTTGCTAATAAAGTATTGAATGTTTTTGTACCCGAGTTGAAATTATTGAGCATGTGTTGTAAGGGGTGCATGATCGATGGTATCCGTCACTCTATATTTTTTTGGCTACCTAAAGTTTGATTTCTTGAAGTTCTAAAAGCACAAGGTATCTCTCTTATGCACAGAGAAGGGATGATGCATCAAGTGTGGAATTAACCATTATATAGGTACGAGGGTGGCAGGTGTACTCATAGCCTAGCTTGATGTGGATCAGAGAGGTTGAGTCTTCAATTGCGGGAGAAATGTGAGATGGTTTAATCTCGGTTTTGGGACCAAGTGTCACGTCCCCATCCCTTAGACCAGCGAAGAGGACGTGACGAACCTTAAATACAGCCGGGCAAACCGCCCATGAACATAAAACTAAAATCAAATGTTGAAATTGGGAGCTTAAACAGGCATCATAACAGGAATGCCAAACATACAAGAATGCACAGATGCATAATCCTTTAATTATACAGCGGAAACAAACATACATTACAACATTAATCATGTTCATTATAATTCATTTATCATCAACATAATTTGCAAAGATGAAGTAACCAGCAGCACTTATCTTTCAATGAAGAACTCGCCCGCAACTAGCTACGTCGCTGCAACGTTCCACCCAACCATAGGCCAGCTTGCTCATCAATCTCTGAGCAACGCTGCCACCCTCGAGTTGGGCATGATTCCTCTGGAATAAGGGTTAATTGCAGGCTTGCACATAGCTAATGGGACACAATCAGCAAACCAAACACAGCTGGGTTTGACAGGCCTCCAACAAACGGCCAAGCCAGCACCGTCCAAGGGACAACCACTGCATACCAGCCTCTGCACGTGGATGAACAGCAGAACACTCAGCGTGAGGAGGACGAACAGGCAAGGCGAGAATGGAGTCGTGGGGGAAGATGGAGGAATTGCTTGCCTCTTTTCCCATGTTTCCTCCAGCAATAAATGCCCTCAACCACTCAGCCATAACTCCTCAACCACCAGCTGAAGCATTAAAGAGGTTAACAAGGTTGGATGAGACAAAAAGGTGGCAAATCAACAAGGTGATAAAACATGGGTTTTTCCCCCATAACCAAGGTTTGACATCCCCCACCCCTTATCCTTTGGAATCATGCCCTTTTCATTCAACGTTGCACTGTCGTAGCTGGTTGTGGTTTTAGTTTTAATTGATGTGCGTGTTTACATGATGTCGAATTATAACATGCCTTATAGCACGACATACCATCGGCAACTATCCCTATTGCCGAAACATACAAAACCAAATCGATGGTGGGGCTTTTGCCTTTAGCTCCTCACCACGATTAATTACATTATATACATCATGCAAGCGGGGTCAAAACCGGGGATGTGACATTCCCCTCCCCCTTAGAATAACACCGTCCTCGGTGTTCCATTATATATATATACAATACATATACAATTGCACATCAAAATTTCAAAATTGCAGATCTATCCCACGTTCAATCATTTACCTTGAACGTTCAAGACCAATCCCCTTGGCTTGCATGGACTTCCCCTGCTGGTTCTCAGCTTCCAGCTGATCCCGAAGTTTAGGAACTTTGCAGCTATGGCCCTCATCATGTTCCCTTATTGGACAGTCCCGGCGTAAATGATGTCCTTTGCATCTCCAGCATCTCACTGGCTGCTTCATATTTACCTTCTCAATTTCCTTTGAGTCTTCATGCCTGGACCGTTTCTTATCGGGTCGCTTGGACGAATGTCCCATTGCTGATCCACCTTCCTTTCCTTTGCTAATTGCTCTCAGAAGGCTTTTCACCTCCCTTTGCAAACCAATAGAGTCTTGCAAAATCTGGTGGTTCATTTCACTCTGCCTTCTCTGTATCTTGAGCATCTCCCCAAGATTCTCTTAGGTATTGGAAATCATTTGAAGGAGACTTCCAGCTAAGTCCAACAACTTTTGATCTGCTGCCATATTCAATGTGCACCACTGGTTTTCACTTTTCTCACCTGTGAAATGCACCATTGAAATTCTATCAGACCAAGCATAATATAGGCATCAAAATTAGTTAGTTAATTACCCAATTGGCATGGCAGTCCAAGTCTCATCAATGAGGCTTTCATATTTTTCATGCCTTCCCAACATGCACATGAGCTCATTCATGTCCATTCCTAGGCAGGGAATTAACTATTCCAGCATTCACAATTTACTTAAGCAAATACACACATTTCATTCTCAATCATACATGCATTCAACAATCTCTTGTTTTCACAATGCATAAACATATATACATATATATATAATCAAAAGGCAAAAGAGAGCAGTAAGAGTTTTTTCCCCTCTTTGTTCTGTTCCATCCTGGAACCCACACCATCACTGTGGCTTTTCATGCTCTCAGCCTCTTTCACTTCACCGTGAATGCTGGACCAATCCTTCTTGGTCATGACACTTAGTGTCTTTGGTCTATTCCAGACCTCTAAACCAAGGAGTCTCTCCACATGGTTTGTCTCAATTACTAGGACTCCCTCGTCTTACTAGCACCTTTTTCGTTACCGCTCAACCCGAGCTTTCCAAGGACAGTCACATGTCCACATGCACCTTTAGGATGCTCTCATAGTCCTCGCTTCACGCGATACCTATATTCAAACATTGAATAGATTCACATGTTTAGTTTATTCTCATCGATTTTATCTCTTAAACAAGAGCGTAAAACATCATAACCAAATCATATACACGTGTATATTCATAAGCAAAATAATCCAATACTTATCTGTATTGTGCGTTTCCTCATTCGTCCACAGGATCCTGCTTTGCTTTGCAAGCCTTGGGATCACCTATGGACTTAGATGTTAGGTCAGCATGCAGGCTTCTCCTCAACATCAAATAATTAATGTCCAGCCAGTACATAACCATGTCAACTGGGCTTGGAACTTTATCATGACCATTTCCAGGTCTAGGATCTACTATGGATCCTTAGGCATATCACAGCCCAACATACACTTATACCAACAATACACTTATATCAACAACAACCCTTACTCCGCAACTCCCCCACAACAACCATTTACCTTTACCTTTACCTTTACCTGTCAACACAAGCAACACAAGCAATACAAGCAAACTCATCAGCGTTATTGCTTCAAATATTGTAATCACATTTCTCATCATTCACTATCAAGTATTGAGACACCAAGAGTGCATCCACTCCCTAGAGTGTAGTCAATATCAACAACCCTTTCATGACTCGACATCGGAAAAGTGTGCACTCTCTTCCAGTGTGTGCCATGTAGGCCCTATCCATACTCAAGCAATCGGTCATCATGAAAATAAATCAAACATGTTCTGCATATGGAAATTTAATAATTAAACATGCATATTCATAGTAAGGGTTACATAACACTTATCCATTTGCCGTCGCAGTATGCCTTTATACCTGTTAGGCACCGTCAAGGAGTTGGGAAAGGCTAAATGCTAAGCTGGTGAGCTCGCTGCAGAGCTAGGAACACCTACACCAGAACTAGCCTGACTTCTATCACACCCACACACACCCAGCACAAGGAATCAGTCCCTTCTCTGCTACACAGTCCCTCAGGCCCTGCATTCCCTTCCAGTGCTATCCCAGGTTTGTGGAGAAGAAAGCCAGGCCTCTAGCCCTGTCTGTGTGGTTTCCAATCACCAGGTTTAAGCAAACCAAGCCCCCATCCCTGCTCCCAACACAATCTGTGTCCACACATGCCTTACCGACATAATTCCATACCATCTCACTCATGTTGTCACCAAACATGCAGTGCAGATGAGACATTTCAAAATGTCCAATGGCGTTTCACCCGAAACCCATTTCCAAGGGAAAACCTTCCCATTATGTTTGGCTCTTGCAAGTCATCACATATGATCTTCCTGCAGTGTGTACCCCTGACACATTCATCAAATAGCCAAACAGTTAATCATCACCTGATACCACAATCCAATTGATCGTTTCATAACCAAGCAATGACATTAGCAATCAAATTCAATAAGAATTTGCAATTTTATCTACTACAGAAATTGACTTGCTCAATTGTGGGTTTCTTGTAAGCAGCATTACTATGCCCATTATAATTTTATGCCTACTATCATAACATGAATACCCACTTACCATGTGTCCCTCCTGACACAATCTCACACAAGCCAACAGTGATTAGTAGTCATTAGCACTTTCTTAAATCCGAAATCCATAATTCAAATTTAACAACCCATTATGTATATCAACTACTTTCACCGCCATGAGATTTCTTCTCATAAATGGTAGATTTTGGCATTGGTCAGGATCTTACCTCTCAATGCCATTCTCAGAATAATCTACCTGAAACATGAGTTTCAATCAACCAAACACAATCTTATGCAAGCCAACAATGGCTAGTGGTTGTCAGCAATTTCTCAAATCCGAAATTCACAATTAGAATTTTAACAACCTATTATGCATATCATATGGTAGATTCTAGCATTGGTCAGGATATTACCTCTCACTACCATGATCGAAATAATCTACTTGAAACATAAGCTTCAAACATCCAAACACAAGCTTGTGCAAGCCAATAGTGACTAGTAGTTGTCAGCAATTTCTTAAATTTGAAATTCACAATTCAAATTTAATAAGCTCTTTCACATGGTAGATTCTGGCATGGGTCAGGGTCTTACCTCTCAATGCCATGCTCGAAGTAATCTACCTAAAACATAAGCTTCAACATCCAAACACTTGGTAAGTCTGGATGCATATAACCTTGTCATTGCTACAACCATCACTGAAGCATTTTCAGAATTTATAAAATTCAAATACTCCCAACTGTTAGTCACATCAATATATACCAAAACTCATTTGCTTCATGCAATCATTATCGTATTAACATTTGCAAGGCATAGTCACACCATTCATGCAATTTAAATGAAGTGGTTAGATACTCCTTACTTCACAAGCGTATCATTCATACCACCTTGCTCTTCAATAGAGAATTTCTGGCAGCCAATTGATCATGACTATCCTGCATTCATAACAGCCTTCGAAATAGTTCCAGAATTATCATTAATTCATCATTTCAGCTGTTAGTCAGTCCGCATATCACATGCATTCACCTCAATGCATTCAACATACCATGGCTAACCATGACTACCTCATATAGGATGCATTACTATAATCAATATTATCAACATATATAGGCATGACACCTTTCTATATTCAAATTTCCACATGGTAGGAGGTCTCTTACCTTTACCATTCCATGGAATCTGTCATAAGCAAACTCTTACCTGCATGGGTCATACTCACACCCTTGATATGACCAATTTGGTTGGTCCTTGTAGGAGATTGCAGAATTTGCTCACGAACTTTTGTTATGGACTCGTTGCCTTATCCCTTCTCCATAGGGTTGTTGATCACACTCCATCAGCATCAACAACATATTCCGCTAGG